>PVIU01019399.1:0-36546 GCA_004026605.1 Ondatra zibethicus
CAATAAAGGAACCTCCAGAGGCATCACCATCCCTGACTTCAAACTCTATTACAGAGTTACAGTAATGAAAACAGCTTGGTACTGGCATAAAAACAGAGATGTTGACCAATGGAATCAAATTTAAGAAATGGATAATAATCTACAAACCTATGAACACTTCATATTTGACAAAGAAGCTAAAAGTATACAATGGAAGGAAGAAAGCATCTTTAATAAATGGTGCTGGCATAACTGGATGTCAACATGTAGGAGAATGGAAATAGATCCTTATCTATCACCATGCACAAAAATCAAGTTCAAATGGATTAAAGACCTCAATATAAATCCAACCACACTGAACCTGATAGAAGAGAAAGTGGGAAGTAGCCTGCAATACTTGTACACAGGAGACCACTTCCTATGTAAAACCCTAATGGCACAGACAATAAGAGTAACAATGAATAAATGGGACCTCCTGAAACTGAGAAGCTTCTGTAAAGCAAAGGACACAGTCATTAAGACAAAAAGGCAATCTACTGAATGGGAGAAGATCTTCACCAACCCCCCACATCAGACAAAGGTCTGATCTCCAAAATATATAAAGAACTCAGGAAAGTAGACATTAAAATTCTAAATAACCCAATTAAAAAATGGGGTAATGATCTGAACAGAGAATTCTCAACAGATGAAATTCGAATGACCAAAAGATACTTAAGGACATGTTCAACTTCCTTAGCAATCAGAGAAATGCAAATCAAAACAACTTTGAGATACCGTCTTATACCTGTCAGAATGGCTAAAATCAAAAACACCAATGATAGCCTATGCTGGAGAGGATGTGGATTAAGGGGAACACCCATCAATTGCTGGTGGGAATGCAAACTTGTGCAACCACTTTGGAAATCAGTGTTGCAGTTTCTCAGGAAATTGGGAATCAACCTACCTCAGGATCTAGCAATACCACTCTTGGGAATATACCCAAGACATGTCCAATCATACTACAAAAGCATTTTGCAACTATGTTCGTAGCAGCATTATTTGCAATAGCCAGAACCTGGAAACAACCTAGGTGCTCCTCAATGGAAGAATGGATAAAGAAAGTGTGGAATATATACACATTAGAATTCTACTCAGCGTCAAAAAACAATGACATCTTGAATTTTGCATGCAAATGGATGGAAATAGAAAACACTATGCTTAGTGAGATAACCCAAACCCTAAAAGATGACTATGGTATGTACTCATTCATTAGTGGACTCTAGCCATAAACAAGGGACATTATGTCCATAGCTCACAAGCCTAGAGAAGCCAAATAGCAAGGTGAACCCAAAGAAAAACATATACAGATCCTCCTGGAAATTGGAAGCAAACAAGATTGTGAAGCAAAAGTTGGGAGCATGGGGTGTGGACAGGGGTGGGGGTAGGGGTGAGTTGGGGGAAGGGGAGAGGGGGAAGGAGAAGGGAGAAGGGAAGGACTGGGAAGAGCTTGGAGGAGTGGGAGGGTAGAGGTGGAGGAAGGGCGGATATTGGAGCAAGGAATATGATATCTACATTAATGGAGTTTTTTGGATAGGCAGGAGACTTGGCCCTAGAGGGGATACCAGGTGTCCACCGGATGCCCCCAGCTAGTTACTTTGGCAGCAGCGGATAGAGTGCCTGAACTAGCCTTGTCCCATAGTCACATTGATAAATATCTTGACTATAACCATAGAAATTGCATCTGGTGCTTGGAGATAGAGACAGAGACCCACATCCACAACAGAGCAATGGACGGAGCTCCCAAGGTCCAGTTGAAGAGCAGAAGGAGGAAGAAGATGAGCAAGGAAGTCAGGACCATGAGGGGTTGGTCCACCCACTGAGACAGTGTGCCTGATCTAATGGGAGCTCACCAAATACAGCTGGACTAGGACTAAACGAGCATGTGATCAAATCAGACTCTGAATGTGGCTGCCAATGGGGGCAGACTGAGAAGCCATCAATAATGCCACTGGGACCTATCTCTTCTGCATGTATTGGCTTTTTGGGACCCTAGTCTATTTGGGTGCACACCTTCTCAGGCTGGGATGGATGGGGAGGGCCTTGGAATTCCCACAGGGAAGGGTACTCTGCCTTCTCTTAAGGATGCAGGGGGAGGTAGGAGGGATAGTGGGGGAACTGGAGGGGACTGTGAGAAGGGGAGGAAGTGTAAATTTTTGAATAAATAATAAAAAAAGAAAAAAATAAACAAGGGGGAGGTGCTGTGGGAGCTCCTTCAGCTAATAGCCTTTAAGATACCAGCCCATGTTTACATGATCTCTTATATTATAAATGCAGCGATAAAGTGTGTGTTTGCTCTCTTGCTTCCAGCTCTCACTTCCTGTTGCTAGATTTGATTCCTCTTCCCTGTTCAAGCAGAGGACTGTGATCTAGGACTCTGAGTTTATCCCTAAATAAGTAACTCTTTATTACATGTAATTCTGAACTAGTGTGGATTATTTTGTAACTTTCGGCATCACAAGAGCCCAGGCCAAAGCATGGCACATGAACATAGTCCTCCAACATTCTGACAGTTAGCTCTGCCTGGGGTTCCTGATTGTCTGAGTGAAGCTTGAGACACAGAAGCAGCTTCCATAAAGACTAGAGGGCAGTGAAAGGACACAGCACTTCCACTCCAGGCATAGAACTCTTCCAGACCTGCAGAAATTGGCATTGCCCTAGAACTTGCTCCTGGCCTTGAAGAGTCAGCCCTTTAGTCTTCCTGATCTCAAGCAGTTCATTATCTTCCTCTTGGGGACACTATCTCTACAATACACAGACCTTTAATTAATGTGCAGTGGAAATGTCCACATGCCTCACAGTGCAATGGGCATCCAGCCCATTCAGGTCAAATATAAACCACCTGATTGATCCATATAGACAATTTCTATATGCACACCAAGGATTGCTCGCACCTCTCTTAACTACACATTGATAGCCCAAACATGAATACCCTTCAAGACTTCTGTGGTGGTACAAAGATATCATTCCAGAAAGCAGGAGGTGGAGGAAGAGCATCAAAATTTTAGAATAAGCTGGTCTATGACAGAATACCAACAATTATGGGGTTTTTTTGTTTTTTGTTTTTACTAAATGTCAATCATCTGATTTTTCCAGTAAAGTCTCAGGAGCCAGATGCTAGAGTGAAAGCCTGTCAGCACAAAGAGGCAGAGAAATCACCTAGCTGACCTTCTTTCTCCACTGATGTTCCTGAAAAAAGTTCCATTTCTCCTCTTCTATCTCAAACAAACAAACAAACAAACCCCAAACTGAATGCCCCTCCATTCTACTTCCCCATGCATCTTTCCATCTGACCTCCTGACTCTCTCTTACTCTCTATGGTTTTTTATTTTTCACTTCCTGTCAACTGGTTGCTTGCTTCACCTCGTGATCTATGTTTGACTTTATTCAATACTATTTACAATAATCAGAAAACATCTGGAGTGTAACCCTACCTGCACCTGGAGGATGTTAGTGTCTGGGCCTCTGACTGGATGGTGCTACTGTCTATTCCTAGCTACCAGTGGCACATCCTGAGCCCCACTAGGACCCACTGAAGACTCAGAGACTTATCAGCAGCCTATCCACATTCCTAAAATGTCCCACAGCAACAGAGACCACTGGAGATGTTGCCATGCCTGCACCTAGAGGAGGTGAGTGTCTGGGTTACCAGCTGGACAGTCCTGCTCTCTAGGTCCTAGACTCTGGGGCACATCCTATGTTCCCCAAAGCACCGAATCCCCAGAGAAGTGGCAGCAGCCTCCCTATGCCCAACCATCCCCTGCTACATCAGCAACCACTGAAGGCCCTGTTTGCACCTGGGGAGTAATCATCAGAGACACAGGCCACATTGCACCTGGAGGAAAAGTGACCCCTAAGCCATAGGCCTTCCTTTGCTACCTGCTACCACGAAGGAATTGGTCATGAAAGAATTCAGATAGGTACAATTTCCATTGTAAAATCTTTCCTTCCATGGCTAAGCCTGTGAAGGACTTTGCCTTGAAGTGCATCCAACCAATCATTGTCAGTGGTGCCCTTATGGTGGTTGGAAAAGACTAAGTATAAGGTTCTCCATACCTCATAAAATTTTCAGATGTTTCTCAGAGAGAATATTCATTCTCCCTATATGGGAGTGCTTGCAATAGAATCCAAAAGGTGAATGTTGGTGAGATTATTTTTGGCTTCCTGAGGCATCCCTAATTGCCAATTCACCATTAAATATAATATCCATAATTAGGGTATCATCTGGTTTATTACTGGTCAGGAAGGCATGCACAGAGAAGAGCTTACCAGCAGTCATAAAAGCTGCCCTTATTTCTATCCCCCATTGGAAATTAACTGTCATTCCTGTAACTCTGTAGAGAGTTTATTATAATAACCTGTAAATATGGTATCTGACTTCTCTGGTGTGCAAATATAACAATTAGGAGATGTATGTGAATTTTGTCCCTGGATAGTAATATTAAAAGCATGTACCACTACCTCCATACTCACTATTACTTTAGAATTTAGAAAACAAGTAACTCTATCTCTGCGGATCATAGGCTTGGGCTACCAGTGATCTATTCAGATATTCTTTCTTAGCTCCAAATCATTCCACCTCTTAGAGATTTAGAAAATCTCTAAGTTTGAATAGTTGTAACTCTTTTAATTTGCTTAAAACATTTAAAATCTCTTCACTATGATTTAAATAGCAAACAATAAAATAATCTTTTTATTTAAGAAGAAAACTCAAAAGTTGTTGTTCAAAATGGCATGAGCCACATGGAAACCTACAGTCTAACATTCTAACATGAAATTAAGTCATGTTTCATGAAACCCATATTTCATTTTATGCCAGTGAGGCAAGTATGTCTTTGGTAAATTTCTTTCAAAATATTATTATTTTTTATTTTTATTTTTCATGCCTGATCAAATGAAAGGCATCTGTTAATATTTATTGGTTTGTATTAAATGTCCAAGCTCTCTTATGAACTATCTTGTCTTCTTATTTAAGAACTCTCTCCTGTTTGAATCTAATCTTTATGAATCTTGATGATATCCAGCATTTTGCTTCTCCTAACAAAGGCAAAACCTCTTCCCCAATGTAGCACATATCTAGTTTCCATTCTGAAGTCAAAACATCTTTAAAATATACAAAATGATTTAATTCCACAGTTTTTTCCTACTAACCAATATATCTCCAAAGCTGCCGTTCTTTTGTCATTAAAATTAATTAAGCATTGTGTAATCTATGTCTGGGAGTCTTTATTATCCCTTTCCACTTATTAAGCACATCTTTTCAAGTGCAATTATATATCTTTGTAACTGCTTGTCCTATAGGATTATGTGGCATACCTGTGAAGGCAGAAGTCACAAAACAATCCCACACCAGTTTGGAATTATGATTAATAAAAGGGTTTAAGGGGAAAAATTTACAGATCACTGCCCTAGACAACAGCCCTCAGTGTGACCAGGAACAGAGTCTAGCAGCCAGAAGTAGGAGCCAGAAGCAAGAGAGCCTACCACTGCTTTTTAAAGCAAAAGAGACCACACCCAAGTGGGCTGGTATCTTAAAGGCTACTGGCTGAAGGAGTGGAAGGAACTCCCACAGCATACCTGTAATGTGCATTATATTGTAATACATAAGAAACTGTTTTATTTTACTAGGGAAATATGCTGAAGCATTGTTAGTCATAATGTGCACAGGTATACTTGTGAAAGCCATAATGTTTATTAAGTGTGTAATTACAGAATCAGCCATTTCAGGATTTGGAGGAGTTGCCCCTTGGAATTATCAATATGTATATATGGTTTGACGCACATACATTAATTTCCCAAAATCTACAATTTGAAACACATCCATGTGCCAAATTTTCTTTCTTTGGGAATCATTTTTGTTACTCCATTCAGGTAATAGAGTCTGTTTATTCAAAGAGCAAGTAGGACATGTCCTCATATTTTCCTTGACTTATTATGAACTAATAGAAAAATCATTCTTCAAACCTATGCTGCTAATATGGAGTGTCTTATGAAATCCTGAGGCTTCTGTCACATTTACTATTAATAGATGATTAACTTAATCATTATTTTGTGCTAAAGGACTTGTCAGAATTGTATGGGATCTGATATGTCTTATATACAGGAGCTAATTTCTATTTCTGATTACTTATACTAGAATGAATAGCAAACATACTTCTGAATCATCTAGAATAAGTTCAGTGCTTTCAATATGTAAAACAACTCTTTCTGCATATTGAGACTCAGTAACTAAATGAAGAGATTCAGGAAAATCGAATAATGCAATAAGGATGGCAAATAGCTCTGACTATTGAACTGAATAACAGCTTTTATTTATTTTCCTGAATTATATTCTGCCTTTACTGATTTATTTGCATCATTATAGAATGCAGGGCCTCCAGAAAATGGTGTCCCTTTGACTATATGGGAAAGAATTGAATTTCTTAATTTTATAAACCGAACTCTCTACTCTTTGGGTGATTTGTTGTTAATCTCTCCCGAAAATTACTATAATCTCTGACAATGTTCATTTACTGCTGATAATTTGGTAATTTTAGCATTAGAGAAGGATACCACAATTTCTGATGTGTGTATTCCGGCTAATTGATGAAGTATCATTTTTCCTTTCATAATGAATTCAGAAACATTTTATACATAGGTATTTAATTTTCACTCTGTTTCTGTGCTAAAAATATCCATTCTGAGATATCTCCTCTCTGCATAAGAATTCCTGTGCAAGAATGAGTAGAAGGCAAAATAATTCAAATAAAATTAAGCTTCAAGTCCAGGCAATCCACATGTGCATCCTATAATTTCTTTTCTCTCTCAGCCTCAGCTGATAATTTTATTGGACTATTTAAGTGTTTATCACATGATAAGATTTGAAACAAATTACTTACCTCTTAAGTAGTCAATCCAATTTTGTGTTATAGCCAGTTAATCTCTCCCAGCAACTTTTGAAAATCATTAGGAGTTCATAATTCATTTCCTCTGACTTGTACTTTTTGTGGTTGAATTTTATGTAAATCTATCTTATAACCTATAAAATTGAGAGAATTTCCTCTTTCTGTTTTCTCATGAGCAATTTATAATTCCCATTGAGGCAAAGATTTTTTCATCAAACATATTGCTAAGGTGTGTGTCTGACTCAACTAGTAAGGTATGATACATAAATTGATAAATTTTAAATTGAGGAAACTGTTTAGGAATTATTTCCAATGGCTGCTTTATAAAATGTTAACACAAAGTGGGGCTGTGTAACATTCCCTGTAGAAATTTCCACTGATACCTTTTAACAGGTTGAGAATTATTCTAAGTAGGCACTGTGAAGGCAAATTTTTCTCTGTCCTGTTCTTGTAAATGTATAATCAAAAAGCAGTCTTTTAAACCAATCACTATAATAGATCATAATTTATGCAATAAGGAAGGCAAGTGAATTCCAGGCTATAAAGACTCCATTGGCTGGATCATCTTAAGTGTAGCCCTTAAACCAGTAAACATTCTCCATTTTCTTTTTAATGAAAAATGTAGGAGAATTCCAAGGACTAGTCTATTTAGCACTATGTTCAGCATTTGGTTGCTTTTATATCAGTTGTTCTAGTGTTTGTAATTTTTTCATCTATCAAATGCCATTGTTAAACCCAGACAGGTTCGTCAGATGTTTTAAAGTTAGGGTGATGGGCACCCTTGAAATACTAACAGTTGTTGTGCCCTTTGTATGTACAATATGAAAGGTCTGATTGTTCTTAATATTTTTCTAAGAAGCATTTTTATAGATTATTTATGAGATTGGAGAACTGCTAATCTGTTTTCCATTGCTGCAACAAATCATGCCCACATAAATTCATGGTTATCTTAGCCACATGTGAATTTAATTTTCCTATGTATACTTCTGGCCCTACTGGCCCTATATACTGGTCTCATCTTGCACTTTGTTTTACCTGAGATAAATCTCTGATCCCTCAAAGCTGAATGTTTATCTCCTGAAGAGGTCAATCAGGATTCAAAAAAATTATGGTGAAATTACTGTTATATCTGCTCCTGTGTATACTAAACCTTCAATTCCAATGTCATTTATTTGTATTTTTAGTTATTTGTATTTTTATTGTCTCTCCTTAATCTTTTGTTTTCTCTACTGAACTTTGAATACATTCTGCCCTTAAATACATCCAGGGCAGTGCTCTTTTTAACAGGAATTAAATCTTTTCATTGCTCTATGAACAATTTTCTCTGATGCAGATAGGGTACTATCTGATTGAATTTTATATCAGGCCTCTAGGATCCCTCAGTGCAATTTTTAATGGCAAAGGGTTGCCTTGCCTGTCCGTTGTTGATCTACATACATTAGTCCAAACCCTTTTCCAAACTTTCTGCATGCTTTGGAAGACTAGGCCCTTTGTTATGAATTATTTCTTGAAAAAAAACCATTTTTTTTCTAGGAATGTTTTGCCTACAATCCCTTTTCAAAGTACCTTGCTTATCACATTTAAAGCATCTGACATTTTGATTTTTCTGTAAGAATCTTTTAGAAATTACATCTACCAGAGTAGCATAATAACTGTTTGATCCAATATCAGATGTATTTCTAATCCACTCATCTATTAGTGCTGATGTTTCCTTTAAAGGACTAGTCACCATTTTGCATTGTAAATTAGCATTTTCAAAAACCAAGTATTCAATTAATATTTATCTCACTTCTGGATCTGATGCTATTTTACTTACGACTGAAGACAATCTTTATACAACATCAGAAAAGTCTTCTTATAGGCCTTGTATACTTTAAGTAAGTGACTCAGACCTCTGTCCTGAATTTTCAACCTTGTCCTAAGCATTTAAAGCTGCTAAACAACATAGCACCAAGGAGTGGCTATCAGGTTCAAGCTGCCTTTATAACTCAGCATATTGACCTGCAACTAGAAACTGATGTTGGGAAATACTATTACCTCTAACCCTAATTCATTGTTCTATGACCTTAGTTTCTTCTTTTAACTATGTTAGTCATTGTAACTGAGGACCAGCTTCTAATATTGCTGTTGAAATATTCGGGGGGAGGGTAATTCTCTTCTGAGTTGCCCATGAACTTATATGATTCACATTGTGGAAATACATACCATGTGAAATGACTGCTTGTTTAAATCTCATAAAATCTAACATTTCTATAGGATTCCATTTAACTTCTTCATAACCTTGGGAGTACCTATTATTTGGTGGTAGTTCTTATATAGTAGTGAGATAAACTAAGGTAGGTTCTTGCTTAAATTCCACTGTGTGCCTGAGTATTTTTATTTTCTTTTATATGTCTTCTTGAGGCTTGTATCTTATCAATTCATTTTTTATATTTGGCATAGTATAAAATCACCATGGCTATTAAGGATAAAATATGAATTATGAGACTGATAGTAAATATAACTAAAATTGTGTCAACCTCCTTTAATTCATTTATCTTTTCATTTTATGCTTTAATTTCAAGCTATCTCATAGCATGATACAGGGTCCTATCACCATGTATTATGATATTTCCTATCCTTAACATGGGAAAGATTTTTCCTTTTAATATTACTTCACTCTCTCCTTGAGAACATCACATGTGCTTACCAAATCTCTCGACTTCTCAGTTCACCTGCAACTGGCATTATTTCTCTATTCTTTTCGTCATGCCACATGGTGGAGTGTCAAATGTTGTATTTTAAATAAATCTCAATCCTTCAATTTTATAAATAAAGACTCAGGAACTAGATGCTGAAATCTTCCTCGTTCAAAGAGGTAGAACACCCAACTGAACTTACTCCTCCATTGAATTACCCCCCCCAAATTCCTGCTTCTCTACCATTGCAAACAAAATTCTTAAACTGAAAGTCCTCCATTCTAGTTCCTGCGGATTTCTCTAACACTTCTCTTGCTTTCCTCTTATCATTTACCATTTTTTTCTTGTTCAATTCCTGTCATCTGCTTGCTTGTTCTGCCTCTTGACCTCTGATTGATGTTTTAATCCTGTTTACAATAAGCAGAAAACTCCTGGATTAAAGGTGTGTGTCAGTCCCAAACCATAATACTAGAAACAAGACTTTTCAGTAAATAAAATTATCTCAAAGTTCACTTTGTGATCAAATATCCTCTAACACAATTAGGGTCTAAAACGAGTGAAGTGCCCAGACTGGGAAACTGCAATGAGAAGATAAATATAGAAAGTTTGGGATCAGTAGATTTTGCATAAGCTTATGACTCATACTAGTTGGAACATGGTCCAGACATGGAGTCATGTTGAAATTCGAAGTGTGTGTGAGAACTCGCAAAGAAAACAAGATAGGAGTCTGTGGATTGCAGATTCTTCAAAACACATGTAGTTGAATGTGTTTTTGTGTTCCTTCCAGGTGAATAAAAGGGAATTTATTTCAAATTATTATTGCTTGCTGCTATTATTCAATCAAATGGTTATAGCCCTATGGGAAAAAAAACATAGTTTTGACACTTGTGGCTTATCATTGAGTGTATACAGCTTGAACTCAAAAGAACTTTACTCCTGTGATAGTTCTTAACCCTCAGAGTATATACTCTCTGGTACTGCAAATGTTGTTGACTATTGTATATGCTTTAGTGCACGTCAAATGTCAGTTCCATTGTCTTGGGTCCCACTGCCTATAGAGCAGTGACAGGGCTCAACCACTGTACCCATCATGGAGAGATTCTACAAAGGAGCTCAATGCCTAAGGCATGCCCCAACAACCTCATTGGGAAATCTAGGCAGAGGCTTCACCCCTAACAAATGCCCAAAGATCCACATTGGGATTTACAAGTCAAGGGCTTAGCCCTAAACCACAACAACTTTTCCTTATTTTTTAAAAAAAATATTGCATTGCACTCATGTATATTGCCATAACTTGTTTTGGGTACAGAAGCCCAAACTATCTTCTGAGTCAATCTGCCCAGTTTCTGTTCTCAACCAGTGCTGCACACTGATAATGAATCACTTCTGCAGCGAGGATATACTTCTGATGGATGGTTTTGATGTAGGTGGCATAACAGAAGTTGTAACATGTTACAGGTTGGAGAGTCATGGGAACAAGAGGGCCATAGTGTAAGAATACAGGATGAGCAGGGCACTGTTGGTCCCAGGCTGGTCCCCCCGTGAATGATAAGTCCCATTCATCACCCTGTAGGCTAGCGAAGATAGTACCTTAGGGTTAAGCTTGCAGAGGTGAAGGATAGAGTTTGAGAAGCACATCTGTGTCCTCGGCAGCCCTGGGCCCACATTCGCTGCACTTATAGCTAGATCCACCCATACCACACTGCTGCACCAGAATCAAAACCCCCACATTCATTGGCTGAAGATGGTTGAAGAGGTCACCCTGAGCCAGGGGGGAACCAGAGACCTCTTCAATTGGCAGCTTGGTACAGTGTCATAGATTCAAGACAGAGGCTAAACCAATTCAGAAATTTTATTTGTATACCCCAGGTAGTGAAAATATTCCTCATATTTTTACATGTTTAGGGAGAGAAAAATCCAAGGAAAGAATTATTTTTTGACCCTAGAAAGCATTAAAGATCATCTTTTGATGTTTATAAGTAAAGCTTTAATTATTCATAGCCCTGTCTAGTCACTACACACAGACTACTGTGTGGTCTAAATGTCAGCAGATACTTCATAGAAAGCCACCAGGCCTCCCCTGTTCTTTGGGTTTCTTTTGGCATATCCTGGGGAACATTATCATGCCCAGTAACCCATAAAGTCAACTTGGAAGTCTAACTATGACTTCCTTCCTTCTGTGTGTCAGTTTTCCATGTAAGAGGAGGGGGGATTTTACAATATCTTGCTATCTGGGAGGTTTTTCAATTTTGTGTAACCTTGGCTTAGGGAGTTTCAACATTGAAAAAGAGGGAACTTTCCTTTTTGTTATTCTCCTTGTCCTTTTTTCAGGAACTCCCGGGCACAGCTCTGGCTCACTAAGACTCTAGATGAAGCCACTGGAGCTGCAGCCTGGCCATGACCTCAAGCTCCATTTGTGGCTCTAGTATACATAAGACTCTCAGGATATTCAGACCACAAAGAACATTGAATCCTGGTCCTATCCCCATCCTCTGACACATGACTGATGGCATTCCACCACAAGAAAAGTTCTGAATTCCAACCCAATCCTAGGATTATTCTGATCTTGCCAAGCATGTCTGGCAACTAGCTGTGTCCCCAGACACATAATTAAGCCTCTTTGTGCCATGACTTCCTTGTGCAGTAATGCAGGCTTGTTCTCTTAGTACTTAAGCGGCTGAGGTCAAGAACAGCATAAACAACTGACACACACACACACACACACACACACACACACATTTACAATAATTTTTAACAAAAAGTTTTTGTGATTTTTGCTTTTAAGAGAGGGTCTCAGTGTGTACGTATGTATCACTAAGTGGGTTACAGCAATGTTTTCAACTCATATGTGTCTCATTGGGTAGAGTGCTAAACCCAGAATGTACCAGGCATCTGCATAATCAGGGCATGATAGTAAAACCTGTCACCCCAGTAATTGGGGGTAGAGGCAGAAAGGTCATGATTTCAAAGTCAGCCTGAACTTTATGATCCTGTTTTAAAAACAAAATCCCAAAACAATGATTAATAAAAATGATCAGGGCTCACTGTAACAATCCTTTTGTACACCATGAAAATGTGTTTCTCTCATTGTTAATAAGCTGATTGAACAATAGCAAGGCAAGATTTTGGGGGCAGAGAGAATGCTGGTAAAGACAGTCTGAGGACTCTCAGGAGTAATGCTGAAAGAAGGTATAGCCATGTGGCAAATGATAAAAACAACGGGTTAATTTAAAATGTAAGAGCTAATTAATAATAAGCCTGAGCTACTGGTCAAGCATTTATAATTAGTAATAAGTCTCTGAGTGGTTATTTGGGAAGCAGTTAGTTGAACAAAGCTGATTGCAGCCCTAACCAAAACAAAAACAAAAACTCCACTTATAATCAGGGCTGAGTGGATATCCTGGTATGGTTTAAAAGGAAAAGGTGCTTACAACCAAACCTGTGGATATAGTTTAGCCCTTAAGACTGATACCATAGCAGGAGAGGACCAAGTCACATAGGCTGTCTTCTATTATTTGAACTATAATATATATGTGCATGAACAAAGATGAGAATAAATTAAATCTTAGAAAAAATAAAATAGGATGAAAGATGGTTCAGTCTTTTAGTATCTGCATGGACTGAATGGTGACCATTGCTGCTTAACAAAGTTTCAGCATTTCAACATTGCAGATCACAATTCTCTAGCATCTTTTGTCTTTCAGTTTTAATATTTCTGACTATGTATTATGGAAGTTTCCTTATAAGTTTTCCTTTGGAAAATTTTGTGTGGGCTTCAGTGGAGGATGAGGATGTATACAGTGGTAGTATCTTTAAACAAAATAAATCTTTGGATAAGATCCTGTGACCATGGAACCATATCAAATGAAAATTCTGCCTACTCACACACAAGAATCCCCCTTGTGTCCCCTGATTACACTAAGAATAAAGAATTTAAAGGTTTACTACCTGGACACACCTGGTACCAAAGATGAAAGCACACCATATGTAGGAGAACGTATTACAGTTGTAGTATTGCAGAGATATCTTGACTTATTGGGAAGCCAGGCTATATTTAGAGCTGCAATAGGACAGCTCAGCCCTGGAGGATAGAGCCACAATAGGGCACCTCAGCCCTGGAGGATAGAGCTGCAATAGGACATCTGTAGAGGCTAGAGTCATGATAGTACAGCTCATCCCTGGAGGACAGGTGCCCTGACTATTGGGAAGCCAGGCTACCTAGAACCACAATAGGACAGCTCTGGAGGCTGGAGCAGCAATAGGACAGCTCAGCCCTGGAGGACAGGTGTCCTGACTATTGGGAAGCCAGGCTACCTGAAGCTGGGGTGTGGTGGGGAATGGTCTGCAGGATGTAGTGATCTTGCTCTTCTCCTGGAGAATGGCTACAGATGTGCGCTGCTCTGTTCCCTTAAGGGAACATCCTAGCAGAGCTATCTGCTTCTTCTCTGGCCCAAGATGTTTCTTATTTTGCTAACACTCTGCTAAAGGAATGTAGCAATCTCCTCAGGTTCCAGCAAAGCATTACTCCTTTCTGCCCAGCCTTGCTCAGTTCCCCTTAAGGAGCACCCTAGCAAGGTTCTTCTGTTCTGCTCTGCTTTGCTCAGGCCCCCTAAGGGAGTATCTTAGGAAGGTTTTTCACCTCTGTCCCCTAAGGGATGTCCCAGCCAGGTTCTTCTAATCTGCACTGGCAAACCAGTCAAAGGTCTAGTCGAAGGTCATCACCCAACACTCCTTTGAGAAAGAGATTTATTTGGGAAGGAGTCCAGGAGACTGGCTGCCTCTGCCAGAGAGGGATAAATGGTGGTCTCTAACTGAAGAAGCAGAGCGGCTTATATAGGGCTTCTTAGGGGCACAGTTTTCCCAGGGAGAGAAGGGATTAGTTAGTTTTTTCCTACCTAGGGATTGCTAGTTTAGTTAGTCAGGGGAAGAGATGGCTCTGAATTCATGGCAAAAATGTTTCTTTTGCTGGTTCTTTTTAGCTTTTTGACTCTAATCTTAAGACCAGGGATTATTTCTTTCACTGGCTCCGATTCTAGGCCCAAAGTATGTTTCTTCAACACTAATTTCAGCGTCTGGGCACATGACGCTGAAAATATTTCTTTCCCTGGCCTAGGTTTCAGATCCAATGTGTTTCTTTTATTGGCTCTGGATTCAGACTTAGGGTGCTCAGTGATTGGTTGGTTTCCTGCCCAGGGATTGATTGGTTCAGTTGGGCAGTTGGAGAGTTGGGAAAGGTCAGAGATGACTCTGACTTCATGGCCAAACTGTGTTTCTTTCGCTTGTCCTTTTTAGCTTTTTGACTCTAATCTTAGGACCAGGACATATTTCTTTCACTGGCTTTGATTCTAGGGACAAAGTATGTTTCTTTGACACTAGTTTCAGAGGTAGGGCACATGTCTTTAGTCCTGGGTTCAGGGATAAAAATATTTGTTTCCCTGGCCCAGGTCTCAGATCCAAGGTGTTTCTTTTACTGATGCTGCGTTCAGAGTCAGGGTGCTCAGTGATTGTTTGATTTCCTGCTCCAGTTGTTCCTTTTACCCTATACCACAGAGGGGAACCAATGGATTCCAGATAGGAAATCATCACCGCTTGCCTCAGAAAAAAAAAATGCTGTGATAAAGTTGGTGGCTATTTTCATCTGGGAATCATTAAGTTTGCTTTCAATCTTGCTTATGGCTAAACTCTTGTGTAATTATGGAGCATTCAAAATATAGCTTCTATTTTCAATAAAGCAGCAGCTGTCCTGATTCACACTCAGATCATTTCAATATCCTTCCTTCACTGACTGCACAACTTCTCTTTGGGGCCTGGCGCCTGCTAGAGCTGGTCTCTGGCAAGTACCTCTTGTATAAGACATAGTTCAGTTTCCAACATCCACTTGGCTGCTCCCTTCTGTAACACCAAAGTTACAGGGGAACCAACCAATTCTTCTGGCCTAATGGCAGTGCTCTTATAAGAGGACAGATACACAGCTATAGATGTGCAACTATACCTTAAGGAGACCCTAGTGGGAGGAACCATTCATGTGAAAAAAACTCACTCTTGTGTTCTAATGTCTGGACCCCAGATACACCAGCTGCCTCTGTAGCTGGGTCATGTGTTCAGGTAGGGGGCCCAGACCTTTACTGGTTGAATTGGAACAAGGTATGAATAAAGCTACTACCCTCTCTCAACAGATGAGTATTTCATCATGTTTCTGTACTTACATACTTCTAAAGATATTTTGACACATTTTATTTCTTTTCGGTGTATCTATAAAGTGTGCAAACACGAAAAAGTACATTAGTGACAGAGGACAATTTGAGAAATGGTTTTTTCTTTCCATCATGTGTAAGTAGGGTTATAATGAGCCATTCTCTACATTGATAGCTTTCAAATAATGACATGGAGACATTTTATGACTTAAAAGCTTCCCCTTAGCTTAGACTTTTCAACCAGCTCTTATAACTTAAATTAACCCATATTTTTAAGTCTACAATTAGTCATGTGGCTCTAGTACCTCATTTCCACACTGTTCATACTGCTTCCTCTGCATCTGACTGCTGACTTCATGTTTCTTCTTCCCGTTGTCCCTTCTCTCCCCAGAAAACCCGGCTATATTCTCCTGCCCAGCTATTGGCCATTCATATTTTAATTAACCCAATAACAGCAGCACCTCTTCACACAGTGTAAAAGAATATCCCATACCATTCCCCCTTTTAGACTAAATAAGAAGGAAAGGTTTTAACTCTAACATAGTAAAACTAAATACAATTAGAACAATTATCAGGTAAGAAGTACATTTACAATATCCAGTCCATTTGTATCTGTCAAACTCAGAGAAAGTGCTGTATTACCTATCCTATTTTAGTGACTCCAAAGTTTTATGCCTAAACAACTTTCTACCATAATTTGTGTTACCACTTTAAAAATTGTTTTAGAATTTAAAGCATCATACACAAACAACTTAAGATTTTATGTTTTTCAGTCTTATAAACTTTACATCTCTTATGTAAACTTCTTTTATTGGGTAACAGGAAAATCTGTAACAATCCAGTTTTCAACCCTATCAAACACCCGAGAAAAATATATTACCTGAGTGCAGGTCAAGCTACTTCATAAAGTATAGAAATGACAGAAACAGCTGACTGCCCGGACAGTCACCCAAGGTTCCTCTGCAGTTCTGGGGCATTCATCTTTAGCCTAAAGGCCTAGAATATCTGACAGACCCTTTTGAAAATTAGGATATTTTAAGACTATCCCACCTTGTCTTGGCAAATTTTGGCAGTCTTATTCCTTTGTGTCCTGCTTTTTCAATTTGGACAACATACTGTCAGCAGGTGAAGCAAGGGCAGTTCTTTGCCCACTGGTAGCTTTGCCACAAAGGACACAAACTCCATATGGGGGTTCTTTGATACCCACCATCCTTTCTTGAAGTAGACTGGTGCTGCCAGTAGCAGATGTGTCTCATATTTTCTGCTATTAAAACATTTTCAATCCCAAATTCTGTAGGTCTCTGAAGTGTTTGAAGTCATCTATTTACAATATATCTGTCTGACTTTGAAACCATACCTAACATTGACTCTAACTTTGATTGTTATAGATGACTAACTACTGTCTTTCTTTATTAACCTAAATAGATATCAAGGACTAAAATTTCATACAACATTTTTAAACAAGCTGTATAGGTACAATACCTTAAAAAGTATAGAAACATATCCATAACAATGAAAATATTTGAAAGTATTAGTTGCTTCTTAGTTTAAAGTAGATCCATTACCCCTGTTTTCCTATCATTTCTAAATACCATCTATTTCTTTTCAGAAAGAGATCTCTGAATCTATCCTCCCTTGCTTAGTTTCCTCCCTTAGCAAAACCAGTAACAATTTGCAAGCAACCCCCCAAAACATGATAAACATCCATAATCCATTGAAGGACAAAGAGCCACCCACCCCAACTCTTAGAAATGTGGGTATTGTATTCTTAAAATTACTTTTCGTTGTCTGGGGCAACAAAATCTTTAGGGGATCCTGAGAAAATTGCAATAATGGTCAAGTCCTGGGAAAACTAAGTATAACATTTATTGTCCAGCCTCTGTGTAATAGAAAAGTGCAGGGCTTATCTAAAGTCTTGGCTGGAGTAATCTGTGAGACTGTATCATCTCAGTTGACAGCTTTGAAGTCATTTTGGATGTATATTTTTGAATAATCTATAATAGGGGCATTTTAGGAGGCTGGATCACCTGGGCTACTTGTGTTCATTGGTGCCTGGCCATTTTTTCTGAAAACATACAATTTTCTAAAAACACACAAACTTTTAAAGGTACAATACATATCTGCATTAAGACAAGCATATGAAATATGTGTTGTAAACAACTCAACTAAAGATGATTTTTTTTGGTTCAATATTTAAGTGGGTAAAGGCATTTGTCAACTTCATAAGTCTATTTGGACTGCATAACCAAATTGTAATGTCATTATGTCATGAGTACTCTGTAACCAACAAGATTTACCACATCTCACCCAGTTTCCCAGATGCCCCCATAGTAGAAAATTCGACATATACATAACCTGTCTTGTAGTTGTTTTTTGTTTGTTTATTTGTTTTTGTTTTAATGTCTGTAGTCAAGATTCTCAGGAGGTCTCCACTGATCATACAGGATCCAGACTCCCTGTATATTTAATTGCTAACATAGTTCTCTTGATGTGAATGAATCAAAAATTGATTTGGTTGAGTGAAGATGAGAACACATTATGCTAGGGAAATTTCCAATATGTGATATGTACATTTTAAAAATTATTTTCACTTTATTTGACGTGTTTTGGCTGCATGTAAAGCTACATGAGGGTTTTGAATCCCTGGAAAAGGAATAATAGACAGTTGAGCGGTTCTATGGGATGATGAGAATAGAAACTGGTACCAGTGGGAAAGCATCCTTCTTTCCAGTTCAACTGTTTTATTTTGATTTTTGAAACAGGATTTCTTCATATACATATGGCTAACTTGAAATGAAATATCAGATCATAAGGCTTAGCGGCAACCACATTTACCCACTGATAAAATTCTCTGCCATTTATTTTTTTCCGAGAATATGAGAAGAGCAAGTTTTTAGTTCTCAATGAAGAAACATAATCCAATAATAACAGATGACAGTGTGGTAGCTGGAATATAATTGGCCCCCATACTCTCATAGGGAGTGCCATTATTAGAAAGTGTGGCTTTGTTGGAGTGGATATGCCTTGTTGGAGGGAATGTGTCACTGTAGGGGTAGCCCTTGAGGTTTCCTGTGCTCCAGACACTGCTGAATGTCTGTTGACTTCCTGTTGTAGCAAGGAAGATGTAGCACTCTCAACTCTAGCACCACATCTGCCTACACACCACCATGCTCCATCATAAAGATAATGGATGAACTTCTGAAACTATAAGAAACATTGAATTGAATGTTTTCTTTATAAGAGTTGGTGTAGCCATGGTGTCTCTTCACAGCAATGAAAACCCAAACTAAGCCAAAATAAATAGGATTTTGCACTGGTGAGATATGATAGGAAAAATATATGTGGAGTGCAAGGCTATACTTCATGGGGATTTTCACCACTGTGAATTTTTTTCATGATTTTGAATGCTACTGCAATTGCAAAGATTTTGTTACTTTAACATTCATAGGATTTCTAACTAGTATGACTTCTTTCATGCCTGTAAAGATTACACTTGTCTGCAAAAACTTTACTACACTGATTACATTTATAGGGTTTCTCTCCCCTATGACTTCTTTCATGACGGTAAAGGTTGTACTTCTGTACAAAGGCTTTACCACATTGAATACATTCAAAGGGTTTCTCACCAGTATGCCTTCTTTTATGCATGTAAAGAGCACTATTACATGCAAAGGCTTTACCACATTGATTACATTCATAGGGTTTCTCTCCAGTATGAATTCTTTCATGACTGTGAAGATTGTTCTTCTGTGCAAAGGCTTTTCCACATCGATTACATTCATATGGTTTCTCTCCTCTATGACTTCTTTCATGATTGTGAAGATTATTCTTTTGTGCAAAAACTTTACCACATTGGTTACATTCATGAGGTTTCTCTCCAGTATGACTTCTTTCATGCCTGTGAAGATGACTTTTATGTGCAAAGGCTTTACCACACTTATTACATCCATAGGGTTTCTCTCCAGTATGAGTTCTTTCATGACTGAGAAGATGACTTTTATGAGCAAAGGACTTACCACATTGATTACATCCATGGGGCTTCTCTCCAGGATGATTTTTTGTACATATTTGAAGATAAGGAGGCAATGCAAAGTCTTTACCACAATAATGATATCCATATCTTTTTTCTCTAACATGAGTTCTATGTACTTGATGAAGACTATGACCTTCAAAGGTTTTATCACTGTTATCATATTCACAGGGATTTATTTCCAAATGAGTTCTTTCATGTACTTCTAAAGAGGAATCAGATCTAAAGGCTTTATATTCATAGAGATCCTCTTCATTATTGATTGTTTTGTGTGTTTGGAGATATTTGTAACAGCTGAAGTCTTTAGTAGATGGCTCACATTTATTATTTCCTCTTCCCATGTGAGTTTTTACATGCCTTTGAAGAGAACTGGAAGGACTCACAGTTTTACCACACTGATTGCATTCATAGCATTTTCCTGTCATGTGAGTCAAATGACCTGTGCAAAGTGATCCAGTATAGACAGATACATTTCCATTTTCCTTGTACTCAGAAGGTTTTTCTTCACTATGAGTTTGTTGATATATTCCCACTGAAGTTGGAATACCAATTACCTGTAAGCTTATTTCACAGTCACCATGTCTTTTCATAGAGGAAACTATTACACATCTTTTATTTGTTCTGAGAGAGACAGGAGTACCATTTTTCTTTCCACATTCCTTATGCTCACATGGCTTGAATCCACAGTGACAGATGATATACCTATTAAATGGAGAATAACCAAGAATTTTACATTGCATTCACATAGTCTAATGTTTTGTGTCTCATACAGATGTGGTATAGGGATTCAGGTTCCTACACCACAATAAATTTCTTGTCTCTCATCAACTGCTCCTTTTACTAAACTATGGTAAGTCACTCTATGACTTATGAGGAACACTAGCTTTAATATGAAAGATTTGCTTATGAGAAGTATTGGACATTCACTAATCCACCTATCAATGTGAATAACTTTTATGATAATTGAATGGTATGCAAGTAAGTAGATACACAGCTCTACAACATGCCTTTCATATGCCTTGATTAAAACTGTGACACCTTTTAGGACATTGATTTCTTATCTTGTTCTTAATAGAAGGCTTTGCAAACAATGATCAGCTACTTAACATTGGAGTACATGATGTTGTGAGAATTTAATAATTGTCATAGAGCTGTGCTTATTTACACTGCTGCTTCTCCAGAGATACATATGTATCAGCTTGAACATGAAGATTACCTTCCATGTCTCCCAGAACTTTGACAATGTTCTTCAATATTGTGGTCTTCCCATTTGTACCCTAAAATAAAGTATCAGAAAATATATATGATACATCACCCAAAATTAAGCACAACTGAAATTACTCTCTTTTGTGAACCTTAGAACAATGCCTGATTTATTCACTTGATTATACCTCTTTCGCATTTGAAATTACAGAAAAGCAATGATCTCAAAGAAAGGCATCACTCCTTAAGTTGAAAAGTGACAGAAAGCTCACATTATTACCTATAGCAGTGAGGTTCCTGCAGGTTTCCAGCATCACATCTCTGTAGAGACTCTTCTGAGATGGATCCAGCAAAGTCCACTCTTCATGAGTGAAGTTCACATGCACATCCTCATAGGTCACTGCATCCTAAAGTATCCCACATATGTACATAGTAGAAAGGTTGAGACAAACTGTATTTCAAATGTCCACTTCATGGAAAATATATTTACATAATTCTGTATACTCAATGTATTCTATGAAATGGAGCATAGAATTTCAAATGCAGCCACCAACTCATTTCAGAAGAAATAGAAAAGGAGAATGATATTTCCTACTTTTGTACTCACCAAATAGAATGTGGCATTGAAAGAAAAATAACATATTATTTCTATATAGTAATTTGTACACAGAGATATGCAAACAGTTTAACACTATTTAGAATATATCAAAAAATGTATCCAAATTGTTAACTACAAAAAAAGGGTAGACAATATGGGCATGGTGGTGCACACCTTTAACCCCAAACCTCAGGAGGTAGAGATAGAAACTGTTATTCCATGCCAGCCTAATCTATGTAGATATTTCCAGGACAGCCAAAGTTACATAATGAGATCTTGTCTGAAACAAAAAAAAAAATAGAAAGCACTCAAGGGCTTCCTCAAAATTGCTCCATAGTGTTAAACATTCACTCCAATTCTGTATTAGTGTATTACAAACTGGAGTGACCTCTTGTAAATTGTAAGGCTAATAAATCCTAGGAAGGTAAGTCTTTTTAATAAGTTATGGACTGACAGATCAAAATTTCTCAAGAATATTAGTAAATGCTTATCCTAAAACAATAAAACAATAACAATAAAAAATGATGGGGTATATAAAGAATAGTCAACAGATAAGATCACCTTTTGCTTTTGAAGAGATCCCAGATCAATTCCTATCACTCACTGGAGGCACTTAACTGCTGAACTGAAGGACCTGGTTTTAGCTCTGAGCACCCATATGGTTGCTCAAAATGACCTGTAATTCCAGTTCCAGATGATTTTCTGGTCTCCATGGGTACCAATCATACACACTATACACAGGAATGTAAGCAGGCAAAAAATTCATACATAGCTAAATTATAATTAAAATCCTATTAAAATAAAAAACAAAGGGGCACAACTCAACCTCAAGACATATCTAACCTCAAAGTAAAAATTTGAGAAAATATTTTCTAATAGAATGAACCTAAGAAACAAGCAGGTGTAGTTATTGGAATATCTAATAAAATAGACTTCACACTAAATTCAATCAAAAGGGATGGAAGAGGACAGTTCATATTCATCATAGGGAATATCCATCAGATGAAGTCTCAATTCTGTACATATATGCCCCAAATACAAAGACACTCACATTACTACAGCTTAAATCAAACATCAAACCCCACACACTAGTAATAGGAAACTTCAATACCTCAACTCACCAATGGACAGGTCTGCCAGACAAAAATTTAACAGAGAAATAAGGGAAGTAACAGAAGTTATGACTCAAGTGGACTTAACAGACATCTATATATCATTTGGCCCAAACATCAAAGACTATATCTTCTTAGCACCTCATGGATCCTTTTCTAAAAGTAACTAAATACCCAGTAACAAAGCAAACATCTACAGATGACAAAAAATTGGAATAACTCCCTGTATCTTATCAAATCACCATGGCTTAAAGTTATAATTCACCAACAACACTAATGGCAGAAAGCCTACAAACTCATGGAAACTGAACAGTGTTCAACTAATTCATAGCTGGGTCAAGGAAGAAATGAAGAAAGAAATTAAAAACTTCCCAGAATTCAACAAAAATAAAAGAACAACATATGCAAATCTATGGGACACTATGAAAACAGTGCTAAGATGAAAGTTCCAAGCACTAAGTGCTTACATAAAGAACATGCAGAAAGATCACACTAGCAACTTAACAGCATACCTGAAAGATCTAGAACTATAAGAACCAAACTCACCCAGGAAGATTAGATGACAGGTAATAATCAATTTGAGGGCTGAAATGAATTAAATAGAAAGAAAGAGAACAATACAAAGAATCAGTGAAACAAAGAGTTGGTTCCTCAAGAAAAATCAACAAGATAGATAAAACCTTATCTAAACCCACCAAAAGGCAGAGAGAGAAAATCCAAATTAAGGAAATCAGAAATGAAAATGGGGATATAACAACAGATACTGGGGAAATCTAGACAAGCATTAGATCATACTTTGAAAACCTGTACTCCACAAAATTGGAAAATGTAAGAGAAATGACCAATTTTCTGGATAGGTACCATATACCAAAATTAAATCAAGACCATATAAACATTTAAATAGACCTATAACCCCCAAGGAAATAGAAGCAATCATTAAAAGTCTCCTAACAAGAACAACAACAAAAGGTCAGGGCCTATAGAATTCTACTAGAATTTAAAAGAAGAGCTAATATCAACAGTCCTCAAATTGTTCTGCACAATCAAAACAGAAGGAACATTGCCAAACTCTTTTCACTAGACTACAGTTACCAAAGCACACAAAGACACAACTAAGAAAGAGAAGTACAGACCAATCTTACTCATGAACATTGATGAAAAACAACTCAATAAAATATTGGTAAACAGAATTGAACAACACATCAAAAAACCATCGACCATGATCAAGTAGGGTTCATCCCAGAGATGCAGGGATACTTCAACAAACAAAAATCTGTCAATATAATCCACCATATAGGGGAAAGCAGCAGCACCAGATCCAAGATGGCGGCCAGCAGGAGGCTGATGAAGGAGCTTGAAGAGATCCGCAAATGTGGAATGAAAAACTTCCGTAACATCCAGGTTGATGAAGCTAATTTATTGACTTGGCAAGGGCTTATTGTTCCTGAACAGCCATGTCAACACAAGAGCTCTTGCCAGTCTCTGAAAAATAAGGACAACCCTCCATATGACAAGGGGGCCTTCAGAATTGAAATCAACTTTCCAGCAGAGTATCCATTCAAACCACCCAAGATCACATTTAAAACCAAGATCTACCACCCTAACATTGATGAGAAGGGGCAGGTCTGTCTGTCAGTAATTAGTGCTGAAAACTGGAAGCCAGCCACCAAAACCGACCAAGTAATCCAGTCCCTCATAGCACTGGTGAACGACCCCCAGCCTGAGCACCCACTCCGGGCTGACCTAGCTGAAGAATACTCTAAGGACCGTAAAAAATTCTGTAAGAATGCTGAAGAGTTTACAAAGAAATATGGGGAAAAGCGACCTGTGGACTAAAATCTGCCATGAGTGATTCCAGCAAGTTTGAGCAGAGCCCCCGAGCAGTGCATTCAGATACCCCGCAAAGCAGGACTCTGTGGAAAATTGACACATGCCACCACCTGGCATCCGCTTGTGGCAGTTACTAACTTTCTACAGTTTTCTTAATCAAAAATGGTCTAGGTAAAGAAGGATTAAAAAATTCAGATGTTAAAAAAAAATAATCCACCATATAAATTGAAAGAAAAAAAGCCACATGATCATCTTATTAGATGCTGCAAAAGCCTTTGACAAAATACAACACCCCTTCATGATAAAGTTCTTCGAAAGATCAGGGATATAAGAAACATATCTAAATATAATAAAGGCAATATACAGCAATCTAACAGCCAACATCAAGCTAAATGAAAACTCAAAGTGATTTTACTAAAATCAGGAACAAGACAAGACTATCAACTCTCCATATCTATTCAATATAGTGCTTGAAGATCAAGCTATAGCAATAAGGCAACAAAGGAGATCAAAGGGACACAAATTGAAAGGTAAGAGGTTCAACTTTCACTATTTGCAGACAATATGATAGTATACATAAATAACCTCAAAATTCTACCAGGGAATTCCTACAGCTGATAAACACCTCAGTAATGTACTACATTAACTAAAAAAAAAAAATCAGTAGCCCTCCTGTATACAAATGACAAATGGGTTGAGAAACATAAACCCAGTTACACTGAAGCTGATAGATAAGAAAGCCCAACTTTGTAGAAACCTACCTAATTGGCTGGCTACCAGTTGAAGGGAGGTGAAAGGAGGCTGTCTCAGAGGAGGATTGCTGCCATCCTTCAGATACCAACTCCAAAGAACAAGAAACAGGTTCAATAGTTCCTAGATGCAGCTGGATAGTACTATTTCTGGATACCAGTTTGCAGAAATTGCAAAGCCTCTATACAACAGCACCAAGGGATGTGCTGAGTCCCTAATCTGGACTGAGATTAAACAAAAGGCATTTAAGGCTTTAAAATAGCTCTGCCTTTCACTTTAGCCATAGACTTTCCAGATATCACCAAACCTTTTTATCTGTTTATCCATGATAGATAGATAGATAGATAGATAGATAGATAGATAGATAGATAGATAGATAGATAGATAGATACACATGCACACACACAGGATTGGATCCTATTGGCCCACCTATCTAAGAGCAGTAGTGACTATTGCTTGTTTAATGAATAGAAACAAGTAAGACTCTGGGTCAAGATTTTATGCTGACAGCACATGATGACATGGTTGAAGCCTCTAATGAGGAGCACCAAAACACTGGCTCTCTAATGCCTGTGTGATCTAGTATCAGGCCCTACTCCTGGCCTACCCTCATCTCTAATTTGAGTAACCCATCAACATCAATTTGGCTGCCCTCTCGAATGCTGACACAGGTAGTCGTCCATATCTCTCAGTTGATGAAAGATTAAACCAGGTATATGGGAGCTGTAACAGTGCCATTAACATGAAACAATTGGGATCCATGCCAGGTACCTCAGACCAGAGAGCGGATCTGATTGATCGGAGCCAGGCTCTCAGGTGAGGAAAAGGAAAGTCCTATACCATATACACAGCCACTTGGTGTAGGAGATCCTTCTGTTTGTTTGTTGCTTTCATTGGTTAATAAATAAAGAAACTGCCTTGGCCTAGTTGATAGGGCAGAACTTAGGTAGGTGGGGAAGACATAACTGAATGCTGGGAGGAAGAGAGGCAGAGTAGGAGAGGGATGCCATGGATGGGCGGCCAGAGGTAAACTTGCCGAAACTTTTCTGGTAGGTCACGACCTCGTGGTGATATACAGACTGATAGAAATGGGTTAAATCAAGATGTGAGAGTTAGCCAATAAGATGCTAGAGCTAATGGGCCAAGCAGTGTTTTAATTAATACAGTTTCTGTGTGGTTATTTTGGGGCTAAGCTAGCCGGGCAGCCAGGAAGAACAAGCGGGCCCTCTCCCTACAACAGTCACTATGGTTTTACTGCTCAGCATGTTCACAACATGATCTATAGAGAAAGAAGGCTTTTCACTGCTGAGAAAAGAGACATTAAAAAATCTTGACCCTCATATTTGGCTTCCCCTACATATTGATGTCTCCCACTGCTGAGCTTCTGACCTGGCTGCCCACCAAACCAGTGGGGCCTGTTGATATTATGATAACATACCATGATCCTTTACTGCCTGAGACTTCATGGTAAAAAAAAATCATATGATGGACACCAGAGACAATAATCATTCTCCCCCAAACAATTGACTGGACTGTTGGTAATTAACCTTCATCAGATACTCATATGGGGTCTACAAAATTATCTGAGGTGCTCAGCGCAAGGTATATTTAACTGCAATGGACAGCCTAGCAAGGAATGACTCAGGCAAATGACAGGTCTGGGCTCAAGTGAATCCAAAACAGTGAACCCTCATCCAGGAAAGCACCCAAACGTCAAAGCAAGACCCCAGGAACTCTGGGAAAACTGACTTCACCAAGATACACTTTGCCTGGGAAAGTTAAAAGTTTTTTCTAGTTTTATAGATACCATTTCTGGGTCAGTAAAGGTGTTCCCCACCCAGACTAATCCTACTGAAATGGTAGCTTAAAAAGTTCCTTCAGGAACTTGTCCCCTGATTTGGTCTACCCCAAGCAAAGGGGTCCAACAATGGCCTGGCTTTCATCATCAAATTTCTCAATAACTAAAGCTATAGATATAGAATGAAAACTTCATTACCTCAAACCTCAGAGTTCTAACTAGGTAAAAAAGAATAAATAGAACATTAAAAAACACTTCAACAAAACTCTCATTAGATTCTACCAAAGAATGAATAGGCCTTACTTTTCTTTGCTTCTGCCAGCTGTACTCCATGGGTTGGGGGAGATTTACTAAGATTTACAAATCCCACTAAGAGATATTTGTAAAACTTCTCCCACTGTTTCCAAGGTCTAGAAAGTAAATAGTCAAAACTCTCTAACCATTATTTCTCAAGTCACGACAGACACTCCAGTCCTCAATAATGGTTATTCATTGGACCATTTGTGACTGTAATGACTATTTGAGAGACCCACCTGACCTCTGAGGCCACCACCAGTTTCCCCTTGTTCCAGTACAGTGTACTGTCTGGGTCAAGTGAAGAGCCAAAGGGACACTGGAACTAACCTGGAAATGACTCTAAAAGGCAATTCACTTCCGTCCTATGGCTGTGAAGATAGCTTCCATTACACCACGAACAAATCAAACTAAGGTCAAGAAAGCAGATGCCAAAGATACTGCCAAATGGACTGTATCTAGACTATGAACCCATTAAAATTAGGCTTTATTGGTCCTCAAGACTTTCAAATCCTTGTACATCTACTGCCTCTTGAGTCTTACATTTAGTATAAATACAGGGTCATGGTCCAACCACCATAGCCCAGAGGCCTGAACTTAGGAACTAAGAAAAACAGATACAAGGACAGTATTAGCTAATACAAAAGTAACTACAAACAAGCAACCCATATCCATTTTGAACTTTGCTCATTGATGACCACTTTAAAGAAAGATGGGAGTTTATCTTTTGAGATAGAAATACAGTTTACAAATCTATGCCCCTTGGCTAGGCTCCTTGGTTTCCAGAAACAAGGGAGTTTCCATTACAAAATAATGGGCTTGTGAAAAGCTCTTTTTTAAAAAAAAGTTTCTGGCCTTTAAGAAACTTAAAAAATCTAGAAAATCAGACTCTACAGCACAGGAAGGGTCCTTGGGGATGGAGTTAATCATTCACAACCAGAAATTCGTCAGGATTGCTGGTTATGCTTCGACATCTGACCCCATCATACTGCATAGGGATAGGACTTAACCAGATGGTCAGCCCTTGACTCACAAAACTCACTGTGAGGGCAACCCACTTGCTGGGGAGAGGGGGGTGCAGGGTCGTGTGGAACAAAGAGGCCCTCAGGGACCTTACCGCCAGGCGTGCACAACCTTACCAGTCTGCACCTCCGATCTCAGCACAGGAAGAGATAGTCCTGGTGTTCCAAGGCCCCACAGAAGAAAGGGCAAACTTGCGGGGGGGGAGAGTGCAGGGTCGTGTGGAACAAAGAGGCCCACGGGGACCTTACTGCCAGACTCTCACAACCTTACCAGTCTGCACTTCCAATCTCAGCACAGGAAGAGTATATAATTACTAACTGGAGATTAAGCATTCAATATTTATTTATATTGAGCAAATATAAACCATTACAGGAACACAACCCAAGAAGAAAGAACTCTAAGGAAAAGAGTGAATGTTATTAAGGCAAAGAGAGATAGGAAGAGAGAGAGAGAGACAGGAAAAGGGGGATATTTCCAAAATTTAGAGGGAGCCAACTTCTCTGGCTGGATTACAGGCTTCTTTAATATAACCTTCCTATCACATCTAAAAAGAGACTAATGCATTTCATACCACTCAGGCCTTCTGGTAAGGGCTGCTAAAATGAAACAATCTCATTTGTGGAAACTATGCAGGTTTATCTATGAAAAATTATATAATTGCAGGAACCCATTAAGCATTGCACTTACATTGTGACAAGAAATTCCCTTGTTCAGAAAACAGAGGGAAACGAATGAAAACTGATATACTTCCAAAATTATTTAAATGATAATTTATCAGATACTTCCAGTGAGATCAAAGATGTGGTTGACTGTTTTGATGATTCCGGAGGTGATTCTTTTAATTCTACTGACAGTAAAATTATTAGATCTGGAGAGAAGAGCAAAGTGGTGATGCCCTCAAGAGATTCTAATACTGATGAAGCTACTGATAATAGTTGGTCTGAAGTTGACATACTACCATGCTTACAGATATTTTAAGGTCATGCTTGGGTCACTACATTCTGTTACAGTGTAACTCTGTACTCTCTTTTTGGTGATGAATTGTTTGAAATGTTGTGCAAAGAGCTGTCTATCCCAATTAAATTGCAATGAATCGCAGAAAACCATCTAGAACAGAAAATATTCTCCAGTTACACAGAAGGGCATCAAGAAATTCCTTGGCCTAATTATTCTGATGGGTCAAACAAGAAAAGAGCCTGAAAGATTACTGGTCAACAGATCCTTTCACATATATCCCTCTATTTCCACAGATAATGAACCACCATAGGTTTGAGCAAATATGGATATTGTGGCATTTCAATGATAATGACCAAACAGACAGTTGCTTGGGAAGACTTTTCAAGATCCAACCTGTGCTGGATTTCTTGCAAAAAAATTCGAACAATATGCAAACCAAAGCAACAGTTGTCTTTGGACAAGGGAATGATACCATGGAGAGGACATTGAAAATTTCACATGTACAATTCATCAAGAAGAATAAATATGGTTTACTTTTTCAGATGCTGTGTGAGAGCGACACTGGCTGTATCTGCAATATGGAGGTGTATACTGCTGAAGGAAAGAGATATGTTAAAGAATTTGAGGCCTCCAAAATTAGGTTTCAGTCCATATATTTTCTCTGAGTGCTTGGCATTTTCCCTTGTTTCACTCCCTACCCAGCTCCCTCAAAGAACCTGGAAAACTCTGAATCAGGTGTGTTGGAAGCAATGAAGGCAGTATTTTGGTGTGGTTATGTGTGACTGTTATAGATGGTGCCATACAGAAGCTGTATTTCTTACTGGGTAAAAAGGCCAAGCAAGGCTTCCAAGGTTTGAAATTTTGCTGTGGGAGCACATTCCACTCCCTCAGCCAATAGCCTTTAAGATACCAGACCACATGGTCTCTGATACTGTAAAAGCAGCTATAAAGCGTGCACTCACTCTCTTGCTTCCAGCTCCTGCTTCTGGCTGCTAGACTGTTTCTGTTCGCTCAAAGGACTGTTACCTAGGACAGTAATCTGTAAGTTTTCCCTTCAATAAATAACCCTTTATTATTCATAATTATGAACTAGTGTGGGATTACTTTGTGACTTCTGTCATCAAAATCTGCTTTTACTATTTTAACAAGTTGAAATCTTAAAGTCTTCTATTCCAGGCTGTTCTGGATTATCATCAGCAACATCAGGATAAGTATATCTCTGCTCCACACATTGTACCAATTGAACTTCAATTTCATCCTGTGGAAGAAAGCATAGGCATGCCTTCTCTCCATACCAAAACAGTGTCAGGACCAGAAAAGCTGGAGTGAGACCTATTGTGCCCATGTTACTGATCCATCTGTTTTAAAACCTTTTGTGTGGGAAGGAAAAGAAATTGTGGTGACAGTCAGCAATACATGTCTTTTAGATTGACCTGCCACACAAGAGGTCCTGATGACTTAAAAATTTTCTTATGTTGGGTATGGTAAAGGAATTCCTGTATGTTTAGCAATGAATATTGCTTTGGAGGGATGTCTTGGAGTGTTTCTAAAACTAATTATGGGAGTTGATAAACATTGTACTTATTTTACAATGTTATTGCTTTCTCAAGGTAATTAGGCAAATGATACTTCACCCCCTCAATTTCCTCCATGCACAAAAAAACAAAACCACGAGAATCTAATAGAATTGTGTTTTGAAGACAATGTACTGGCATTATTCCATTAAAGTACAACATCACAGGAACATCACAGGGTCTGGAAATCAAGAAGGTTATAGTGACTCTTATGCTTTGTCTACAGCAAAATCTTGGGACCAAGGACTGCCCACTGGAATTTGGTATTTTAAAGTACAAAATTCTCACAGACATACATTTGGAAACTTGCTTCAGCCATAGGAACAGTGGCAGGACAATCCAGTTCTTCAAACCTATTTACCCCCAAAAGGAACTGTCTTGGCTTGTGTGACAATGCCTTATGTTCTTTTGGTGGGGGAGATAAAACTTTATTTGTAAGGTTTTGTGTTTAATGTATCATGTTCTGACTAATTGTATTTCTCAAGTGGATGATCATACCTGTATATTAGTATTAAAAGAACCTTCTTTTGTAATGTTGCCTATGATGTAAATGATCCATGGTTTGATGACAAAGGGTAGCAAGTAATTGAAGAAATCTTTAAGTAGACAGAAATATGTTTCTTGATTAGTTGTAGCAGGGACTTCATCTCCTGTTGTTATGCTTACTAATACTGCAGTTGCTTCAGGGCTTTGTCTCAGTCTATTCAAAACACAGGATTTGTCAATTATCTAAGAATGTTTCTATGACATTGGAGACACAAGAAGATAGGGAATTAAATTAGAACATAAGTTGAATGCCTTGTATGATGTGGTACAATTTTGGGGAGAAGAGCTCCAGAGCCTAAAAACCAGAGTACAGAGTACAGTTGACATGACATGCTACTTATGAATGGATTTGTGTTTCATCTTCTATGTATAATGAAAGTGTTATTGGTTAGAACAGAATTAAAGCACATGTTGAGGAAATATGGCAAGATTTTAATGAATTCTTACATTTGGCTAAATTATATCAAGAAATTTTTGAAATAAAAAGGATTATTGAATTTTGATGCAGCAAAAGAAAATGAAGATATTTTGAAACAATTTTAAAAGGCTGTTCCATCATGGTTAGCATTTACCTCACTTCTTAGTAGTAATGGAATTATTGGAGCTTGTGTTTTATTTGGGCATAATTTGTTTACCTATAGTTTTCAAGGTGACTTTGAACTTGCTGGAGATAGTGGGCTCAGAATTTCATGGAGTAAAACTCTGCACACTTTCCTAAATGTAATATATCAGAGACTGCCAGTCAAAGATGGGTAAGTTTTCTTTGACTCCTTTCAACCTAAGACAGAACATAAACCTTTGGGATTCATGCTCTTATGACAGGTAAGGCTGGAGAAAGGAACCCTCAAGGCAGATTCAGTCTTCTGAGGGATTCTAAGGGGTCTTTAAAAAATAAATGAAAGGGGGAATGTGTGGGAGCCCATGTGTGACTCAGTTTCCATCTGGAGATATCACTGGCTTAAAGAAGTCATTTGAGTTCAAGATTGCCTGGTCTGCTTGCTCCAAATATCCTTGAAGACTGTGAGAAAGTTCTGATTAAGCCCATGAGAAAGAGCATTTTTGCCCAGATGAAAGCACACATTATCTATTAAGACTGGGTCTGGTGTATGCCACTCTGGGGAACTCCTCCTCAGTGATTGGTAGGTGCTTGCTACTAGTTGAATTCTTGTATTGAGATAATGCACCTGTTGAGCTTCCTCCTAAGGACCATGCAGGGAGGCAGCTAGCTGACTGTACTGTCCTTTGTTTTGCCTTTTGCCTATAATTAGTATGGATGCTGGCTGAGAAACAAACTGAGGCTATTTGGTATTTACCTTCAGTCTATCCTGGTCTAGTCTATATTTTTGTCTTCATTTCTCATAATCTGCCATTTCCTATAACCTCATGCCCTGCTGTGGGACAATGGTCTCGTACTCTGTAAAGTTTTGTCACTTATACTGGTTTAATAAAATGCTGATTGGCCAGTAGCCAGGCAAGAAGTATAGTTTGGAGACCAGAACAGGAAAATTCTGGGAAGAGGAAAGGTTCAGTCTGCAGTCGTCACCCAGACACAGAGAAAGAAAGATGAGAATGCCCCACAGATAAAAGGTACCAAGCCACATGACTGACACAGACAAGAATTATGATTAAGATGTAAGGATTAGTTAATAAGAAAGCCTGAGCTAATAGGCCAACCACATTATAATTAATGTAGCCCTCTGTGTGTTTCTTTGGGACAGAACAACTATGAGATGGGGTAGAACAGAAACCCCTGCCAACAAATGTCACCAATGTGGACAACTGCATCCACTTAAAACCTGAGAGAGCTTGGGAAGTAACTCTAGACACAAAAGAACAGAGTTAAGCATGGTTTCTTGGTAGCAGAATTTTCTCAGGTGAACTCTGTTTGCTAGAGGCAAGCATGTCTCATTGAAGAGAAGCTTCCTGATTCAGCTTTAGCTGCAAAAACCTTGCATCCCTCTTAAGAGTCCCAGGCACAAAACACTAAAATTGTGTTTATGAATAGCCAATAGCATACTTCTTGGTGGCAGCAGAAACCTTGAAACTATAGAGTTGTGGCAATAAACATGGCTCCTGACAGTGCTTCTGTCATGAAGCTAGACTCTCAGAAAGCTAAGGAATGGGATGGATCCAGTCACAGCTTTAATCCTAGACATATTGCTTAGCAAATTAAAGAGTTATGTGGTCAAAAGAGGAGAGATATACAGTAAAGATGGTTTCAGATGAAAAATTCTCCAAGCAGTTTAGAGTGTGTTTAAAAATATATGTAGGCTTGGGAGAGAAAAGAAAATGGATAAAGTCCTTTAAAAAAGAAAAAAGACAGAGAAGTTAGGTGTGGTGGCACACACCTTTAATCCAAGCACTTAGGAGGCAGAGGCAGGCAGATCTCTTTGAGTTCAAGGACAGCCTGGTCTACAGAGTAAGTTCCAGAACAGACTCCAAAGCTACACAGAGAAACCCTGTCTCAAAAAAATAAAAATAAAAGAAATAGAGTTTAAAATAAAGCCATGTAAAGATAAAAAATACATAGAGAATATGGACACTGTATGATATTACATTGTCTTTGAATTGTTTGATGGCTGGGGAAGGAGCAACAGCTGCTAAAAGACATTTGATTATAAATGCTACTGAATTTATATATATTCCAACATATATATTTTGAAAATGCTTTGACTTCATATTTTAAGTCAAAAGATATGTTACTTTGGCAAAGAAGTTTTGCTTTTGTTTAGACAGGAAATTAGAGGCTGTGGATTCAGTCTGGGTTAAGAAAAATCAGGTTTGATCAAGGAAGACCCCCTAAAAGGTCTCTGATAGGAGCCAATGGCCCAGATGATCCAACATTTCAGAAGACCTCTGTTGAAGTTTCCCCTGAGCTCTACATGCAGAACAGCCTCAAGACTGCTGGCTGAGATGATCAAGTCTCACAGAATATTCCAGTCAGGACTTGACCAAAATTCTAAGTTTTCTTCAGGTCCCCATAAGATTATCAGCACCCCCAATCAGCAGGAAGTAGCCTAGAAAACTATGCCCACATTCCCCCAAAAAATGGATTATAGGTGTTTTTCTTTATTTAGAGTATTGGTTACAAATTGTTATGGATAATGCCCAGGAAAAAAACTAAACAAAGGAGATTAGATTCAGAGCTCTTGTTTTGAAAAAAAAAGTGAGAAGTGTGTGGGACAATGGTCTTGTACTCTGTAAAGTTTTGTCACTTGTACTGGCTTACTAAAATTATGATTTTATTAGCCAGGCAAAAAGTATAGGTGAGGAGACTAGAACAGGAGAATTCTGGGAAGAGGAAAGGCTTAGTCTGCAGTCATCACCCAGACACAGAGGAAGCAACACTTGAGTAAACCAACCAATCAGAACAAGGTAAATGTACCATAGAGGAATATTCCTAGGAGAGATGCTAATCCCTGCATCCTGATTGGTGAAAGTTATAACTGCAAATTAACACAGATGTTTGTAGTTTTCATGTTTAAAAGTGCTGCAATTTTCTGCTTTGCAGTCACAGTTCAGCTCCCGAGTCTGTCCTGCATCCCTGATTGATCAGTAGCAGATAGGTTACAATTAATTTTTGTTTTCTGTATTGAGTTGATGTGTGAGTTGTGTTAGGTCCAAGTGAACATTATAATGGTGTTGAGTGGAACACTCCAATTAGAGACCACTGTCTAGTTATATGAGTTTACTTCATCATATATAGTATAAATATATTTCTTTTATTTCTTGTGAAATATTCTTTGGATAGTTAGTATTTTGGTAAGTCAAACCAAGGGAGTATGACAGAACATTGTATGAAGCATTTCATTATTAGTTTTGAAGCTGCTAAGTAATATGTGAGAAGAGAAAAGGACACTGAACCCAGTATTTCAGTGCCAATTAGTATTTCAACATATTTATTTATTTAGCTATTCATTTTTTAGACGAGGTGTCATGTATCTCAAGCTGACCTCAAACTCCCTTCATAGTCACAGATGCTCATGAACATTTGAATGCTTTTGGTTGGTTGGTGGTTTGTTTTGTTATATTTTGTTTTGTTTAGAGACAAGCTCTCTTAGAATAGTACATGCTGGCCTATAATTTGCCATCCTGTCTCAGCCTCCCAAATACTGGCATTACAGCTGTTCAACCAGTGTATGCTACACAGAGGACCAAATCAAGAGCTTACTACAATGATAAGCCAACATTTGACCTGTTGAGTTGCAAGCATAGCTTTGATTATTTTGTGTAAAGTGTAAATTTTTGTGTTAAGAAAAGGAATGGTGTGTTTATGGAGAAAGCACAGCCACCTAGACCTGTAAGTGTAAGTAAAGTGATTCCTTAGCTAAGGCAGCCACAGCACCGCTAACATAACCGCTTGAGCTAATGGAAAATTCTGCAGTAGGACAAGGTTACCAAAACTCACAGTTGATTTAAGGCTGGTTGGCCAGTGTGAGAGGTGTGGACATACAATAGAAATCCTGTGCGTGGCCTCTTCTGGTCCTGAACTCTTTACTTTGTAAGATCTAACTTTTTTTCAGGTAAGGTCAGAAGTGGATTAATTTCTAGACAGATAGCCCATGTCAAGAAATCTGATGGTATGAGGAAGATTATATGCAATGTCTGTGTTTCAGGGACAGGGGATGAAGTTCATTTGGTAGAGTGTTTGTCTAGCATGCAAGAAGCACAGATTCAATTCCTAAAACTACATAAAATAAATGAGAGATGTTGTAGGCCTATAATCTCAGAAATTGACAGATGGAAGTAGAAGGACTGGAAGTACAATGTCAACCTGGAACAAACAAGTTCTAGCTCAGCCTGAAAGACATTAGACCCACCTACTCATACCTACCTGAGAGAAAAACAGACAGACAGAGAGAGAAGAGACAAACATGCACAAAGACACTAATTTTCTCACAAATCAGTTGCCCTAATCCAGTATATCTTCACAACACATAGTTCAGTTCCCACTGTTGAGTCTTGGAGTTCAGTGTCTACTGAAAAATACAATGTCCAGCCAGCCATGTTGACTCATCCCTTTAATCCCAGAACTCTGTAGGCTGAGGCAACCTGTTGAT
>PVIU01019400.1:0-36472 GCA_004026605.1 Ondatra zibethicus
GCAGGTTCCCCAGGCTGAGAGAGAGGCTGTGCAGGTTCCCCAGGCTGAGAGAGAGGCTGTGCAGGTTCCCCAGGCTGAGAGAGAGGCTGTGCAGGTTCCCCAGGCTGAGAGAGAGGCTGTGCAGGTTCCCCAGGCTGAGAGAGAGGCTGTGCAGGTTCCCCAGGCTGAGAGAGAGGCTGTGCAGGTTCCCCAGGCTGAGAGGCTTTCTCTGCAGGCAGTGAGAAGGAAGTGAACTTGAACCTTCAGTAGATGGGCAAGGCTCCACATGTTGTAGCTGTATTGGTGAGAAACCAGGCATGCTGCCAGGGAAAGAGGGGCTACCTGGTTTGCACTGAGCTCCCAGACGTGGTGGTTGGGAGAGATGAGCATGCTGAAAATCTGAAAGCAGACAGCTGCACCATCCCAGGGACTGAGCTGGAAACTGGCTGGGTAGTATTCCTGTGAATTCTGACTGCAACACCAATTCTATACACACGATGAGCTTTGCAACATCAGTGACAAACTGCTACTCACATTTTAGATAGGGCTGGGGAGCAACTCAGTGGCAGAGCACATGCTTAGCACAGAGAAGGCCCCGATCTCATCTCTAACACCAAAGGAAAACAAAACAACAAAAGACCCTAGAAAAAATAAATTCCATCTTTTCTTCTTCATGTCTTAGACCCAGGGGATAAGGGGACAAGTGCTGGTCTTGAGTAATATGAAGGAATGATTATCTAACTGTGCTTTGTTAATTCCACTTGTACCTACGCCACATGGAGAGAAATGGCCGAGTGCAAGCCTGTGGTGCCATGAGGACAGGCAGCTGACCTGCACACCATCCAGGGCTTCTCTCATCACGACAGAGGTCTCCGTGCTCCTAAGTCTGCTGAGATGGTGCTAGGACAAGGCTGGGATAAAATACTGAAGGGAAATGTCGTCCAGAAGCAAATCGAAATGAACAATCCTGTTACTCACAATATCTAGGAGAAAAAGAGCCAGGCATTAAAGACAGATTTTCATCCTTACCTGTCACAGCTGCTTGTCTGCCACAGACATTTCCTATGCTTGGTGTCTGTTCCCTTTGAGGGCCACAGCATATGATAATACCACCCACTGGGGACAGTGTGAGAGATGGAAGAAAGAAGATGCCCAGGCTTTAGGGGGAAAACCAGGTTGATTTCATCAAATTAGCCTTCCTGGTAAAAGCAGGTACCCACAGTGAGGTGACCAGGTCCTGTGCACTGTGATAGGCTGTGCTATACACCGCCAAACTCCTCCTTGTGCTGGCTAGTTTTATGTGAACTTGACATAAGCTAGTCACCAAAGAGAAGGGAGCCTCAGTTGAGAAAATGCCTCCTAAGACTGGGCTGTAGGGAAGCTTATAAAGAGCATTTTCCTAATTAGTGACTGATGGAGAGCCCAGTCCATTGTGGGTGGGGCCATCCCTGGACTGGTGGCAAAGGGTTCTATAAGAAGGCGGGCTGAGCAAGCCATGAAAAGCAATCCAGTAAACAGCATCCCTCTATGGCCTCTGCATCAGCTTTTGCCTCCAGGTTCCTGCAGTGCTTGAGTTCCTGTACTGACTTCCTTTGATGATGAACAGCGATGTAGAGATGTAAGCCAAATAAATCTTTTCCTCTCTAAGCTGCTTTTTTGGTGATGATGTTTCATCACAGCAATAGTAACCCTAACTAGGACATGTCTCTTTTCTCTTTTAGAAAGGCTGGTCATTGACAGAACTACCCAGAACTTTCTGTTCCATTACTATATGATCTAGTCCCAGGTCATCTCCCTCAGCTTTGTAGATGAGAGGTCATCCCAGGCACTTTCCACAAAGAAAGGGATGTCACATCTAGGCCATTTGCTATGCCCTTTTCAAAACAAAACAAAACAAAGAGACAAAGAGCCTTGAGAAGCTCTTGATGAACTTCCTAGCTTAGTAGGGAGAGCAGGGGAAGAGGAACAGGGTAGTGTGTAACTAGAGCCAGGAAGGGGTCTAAGCCATTAATAACAAACCATGGAGGAGACTTTGGCAGTGAGCAGGTCAGGCAGGCAATGAAAGGAAAGGCAATGGGCTCAAGCTGAAACTCAGATCTAGGCAAAAGCATATACAGGTCTCTGATTATGCAAAATCTGAAGAACTCAGCTGCTGTGAGAAAGTTTGCACAGACTGTGCAGACAGTATCACTGCTAGTCCAGCACGGCTGCCAGCTTTCTGGTACTACACTGCTCACCATCACTCTTCAGCATCTCTAGATACTTCTAGCTCAAGGAAACTTTACAACCTGACTGCCCAGGGAGCTTTAGTTCCTGGAACTGGGCATATTTGCATTTAGAAGACTGTATACATATCAGACTAGAGGTGGGTAAGGAAAAAGCAAACTCACTGCACACAGCCTTGGTAGGAGTCACTTGCTGTCCTGCAAGGAACTGGAGGAGTTTCCTTATGTCGATGTGCACCTGGACCATGTCTTCTGGGTGTCTGTTTTGAGAGACACTCTCAGAGGCTGAAATGACATTTTTATTCTTTTAAATCCAAATCTCTGGACATAACAAGGAACTCATGATCTGATCAACCATACAGCTCTTTTTAGCAACCCAGTAGACTACAACTTGTAAATGTTACTCATATGAACATTTGAATTGCTTAGAATACTATAACCTCCAGAGGAGCTTCACTTAAAAGGTCTTGAAGTACAAGTCAGTCACCTCTTTGCCCAAAAAAAAGGTTTAGCTCAGCATGAATTCAAAAGCTGAGATGCAGATGCTAATGCCAGATGTCTAACTCTACATAGCAGAACAAAAACCAGAAATCAGCCTTTCAAGTGCTGATAACCTGCTTGTGCCTGTGAAATAAATGACTGACACCAAAAGAACTCACGTCAGGGCTGGGAATGCAGCGCAGTGGCAGGCGGATCACTTTCCTAGGATGCCCTAGACTCAACAAGTGGTGCAGACAAACACACAACAAGAAACCCAAGGTCATTTTATACCCCTCTGCCAGAGCCTTCGTGCTATGGGTTTCACTCTGCTGGAGCAAGGTACCCACCACTATAAAGTGAATGCTTCTTTCAGGGGTAAGGTAATATCTGTCTCTATGAGGAAGCAAACCAGTAATAACTAATCATAACTCTAAAAGTGATAAAGACATCTTATCTGCTTGACAACACATGTATATCAGAAAATGGCTCTCCCACATTCCAGACACCACTTCGCTGGCCCCCTGGCTGCTTCCCTATTTGAGGAGAGGAGTCTAATTTAGGCTCACTGCTCACCAAGCTGCACAACCACCCCTTCCATCAAGGCGCACTGAACTGATTTCACATTCCTTCCTGACCTTTATGAGATGTAAAGTGTGACCAAGTTCATCTGCATCACATTCGCATCTGTCAATCTAACTTCACAGGTATTGAATTGACTAGAGGAGAAAATAAGAAACACAACTATTGACTCCAGTCCAAATGAGAATCTTAACCTTCAGAGCACAGTGGCAAATGGAGAGCTGTTGTGGAATGTCTAGCTATGCAAAGATGTGGTGCTTTTTTTCCCTGCCTGCCTAAGGTACCCAATTGGTCTAATAAAAAGATGAATGGCCAATAGCAAGGGAGGAGGTATAAGCAGGACTTCCTGGCAGGGAGAGTAAGTAGGAGGCAGAATTAGGCTTAGGAAAAAAGAGATGCCAGGGGCTAGCCAGAAAGGCATGGAGGAAGCAGGAAAGTAGGCCATACAGAATGAAAGAAAGGTAAAAAGGCTTAAAGATGAATAGAAACAGGTTGAATTAAGTTAAAAGAGTTAGTGGGACAAGCCTAAGGTGAGGCTGAGCATTCACAGTTAATAATAAATCTCTGTGTCTTTATTTGGGAGCTGGTTGGCAACCCAAAGAAAATGCCAACTACAAAGAGCTATTGAAGCCGGGTGGTGGTGGCACACACCTTTAATCCCAGCACTCAGGAGGCAGAGGCAGGCGGATCTCTGTGAGTTCGAGGCCAGCCTGGTCTACAGAGCATGTTCCAGGACAGGCTCCAAAGCAACAGAGAAACCCTGTCTTGAAAAACAAAAAAACAAAACAAAACAAACAAACAAAAAACCCAAAACAAAACAAAAAAAGAGCTATTGAATTCTTGGAAGTCACCATTTGTGACCTGAATCCCAGAGGAGGGAAGCATCGTTCTGTACACCCTCAATGCCTGGTGGCCTGGCCCCTTGCCTAGTGCTAAATGCCCCATTATGTCATAAGGACAGGAAATCTTATCTCAGACCCTTCTCAAGTGTGAAACAAAGAAAACCAGATTTCAACGTTTTCATTAAAAGAACTCAATATATATTCAAACAATTTATTAGAATCAAAATATAACCCACAAGAAAACTCACGTAATAGAGGGTTTCCAAGATCCTTAAAATGAGTTGTCACACATACCAACTCAGTTTCTATCTTTAGGTTCAGATCTCCATTTAGGTTTGCTTCAATAACCTGCAAATTGATTAAAATCCAATGTTGAAAACAGGAAAAACAAGAGCACATGGGTACCAGCTTCCACAAAAACCAGGTAACAAGGCGGTGTCACAAACCTAACACCTCACAGGGCACTGAAGCCCCTCCTGCAACAACCACAGAGAGGTTTATGAAAGCCCAGAACTCAAATATCCCCTAAAATCAACAAGGTATCCCCCTAGTGGAGAAGACAGCAGGGGGAAGAGGGAGGGGCCTTGCTGGGACACTCTGTCAAGGATCAGGGCTCTGGAGGGACCAGCAAAGTGATGAGGGTGGAGTGGAGGTGAGGGCTCCCTTATAGCAGGCATGGAGTGAAAGGATCCTAACTTGACAAAACAGATGCTCTGTTAGGTAAGAGAAAGAACATTATATGAGAGAAAGGATCAGAAAGGATGGATCAAACCATAATGTTAACTATGTATCCTTCAGAAATGCCCATTTCCTTATTTCTCACCGAATGCAAGAAGCATGGCTGTGGCTGTGGCTCTTGCAACAAGAACACCCCTCCCCCACATCATCACACTTCGGTGCAGGAGAATCCCTGAGATCTGGTTAAGACGGGCCCAGGCTCTATACTTCCAACCAGTTTCCAGGGCATGCTAACATTGCCTGTTTTCTGACCATGTCCAGTAGCAATGCCTAACAATGCGTGCTCTGCTGGAGGTGAGCTCAGATGTGATACTGGAAACAGCTCTGTAGGAGCAGCTTATTGAAGAAGAGCTGAGAAGGATTTAGGGTGAGAAGCACTGCGATGCAATGAGAGGGGAGGCTTCGGAGTCACACCTCTAGGTCCTGTGAAACCTGCGGCTGGAGGCGCAGTATCTAAAATGGGGCAGCAGTGCAGCTGTCACGTTTTACCGCTCTGGTGCACTCAGAGGTAGTTTACCAGGCACCAGTACAGCTGGTCAGTAGTCAACTAAGGACACTAAATGATGATTAAGGAAGTTGCAGGGAAAGTAAAGTCTTATCCTGATGCTTAGGAAACTGAATATGTCGATGTGCATGAGAGGACAGAAAACTGCATCTTAAATCAGTCTGAGTGGCAGGTTCAGGGAGTTGGCTGCTGATAATTCTTTCACATGCTGACTACGTGCATCAAGTGTCCGGCACTCTGGATCATGTGTGCATTGAAATCTAATGCCCCATTACTCAGACTTTAAGAATTTGAAGATGAGCTGGAGAGATGGCTCAGAGGTTAAGAGCATCACTACTCTTCTAAAGGTCCTGAGATCAATTCCCAGCAACTACATTGTACATCAGAGGTATCTATAATGAGATCTAGTGCCCTCTTCTGGCCTGCAGGCATGCATACAGGCAGAATATTGTATAAATAATAAATAGATAAATGAATCCTAAAAAAAAAAGAATTTGAAGCATAGAAGTTCAGCTGCAGTGAATCCAACACCAAAGCAAGCTGCCTTCTTAATAGATATATATTTCTAACACCGCTGTTTTTCAGAAGTAATCAAATCTACAGGTATTAGCACACAGTTGTTAAAAGTAAATGGTAACAGGCCACATATGAACCTTGCGGAGCCCCAGTGAGTACCCCAGAACATTCACAAACATTACTGTCTACATTTTGTTTTGGTCACTTATCATTCCGGATTATAGGACCGTGTGTTAAGAAATGAAAGGAAGAGCTCTGCTTACTGAAAGTCTTAACATGAAAGCTTTTTACTCCAAGGAAGTAACTAGATTAGAAGGCTGTGAGCTTGGAAACAGTGTATAATGTCAGAAGCTCAAAAACAAGAGCTCATCTGAGTTCAGAGAACCTACCTTGTTTTGTTTCTATCACAAGAAGATTTGGAGTTCAGAAATTTTATGCAATAAGCATAGGAGACAGATATCATGTGCTGACAAGTTTCATGTCTTAAACTGCAGCATGACAACAGAGCTGTGCCAGCAGGGTGACTTCCTTTTCTCTCACAGACCTGGGATCCTTTGCCTGCAATGCTCAGAGGATGGTCCTAGTGACACGGATGATGCTTCCCCTTTCCAGATTAGGCAGCATGTTTGTGCTACTGGCTGGCAGAATGCTGACCATAGACTACACGTGGGACTTTCTGAAGACTAGTTAGGCAGATACCAACAACCAAACCAGAAATGCAGATTGCCATGCACAGGTTGGCAAATCTTCCAGATAAAAGAACCAATAGGATGGGCATGGAAAGCTTAAGAACAGGAGACTGCTCTGGCCTATGGCAATAGTCCCAGGGCAGGGAGACAGGAGTTGAAGAGAGGACCCATGGGGAAAAAGTGAGTGTCAGAGCCCCAAGTCCTCTCCCCCAGCTGTTCTGTGAACACTGAGGCCAGGCCAGACACCAGCACAGCTGCAGCTCTCTGTTCTGGTAAGGCAACAGCAGCCCCAGCCCCTCTGAATCTGGACCTCGCCCATCTTTTATGCAGTGTCTTTGTTTGGGACTCACTCATGATCCCGTTCTGTCGGTGCAGTTGGGAGGTCTCACTATAATTGTGGAAATGGACCAAGATAATTTCCCAACTTTGTAAGGTCTCTATTGTACAAACTACTAAGACATGCAGCTTCCCCTGGAAGCATCTACTTAGTTCTTTACAACTCTGGCTCCCAGGGACCCACAAAGATCTCCTGTGCATTTGTCGAGCACTCCAGGAGAGACAACTGCCACCCCTCTCACAAACCCCTTTGCTGACTCATTCCACAGGACAGAAAGAACGAGCACATGATCCCTCAATTAAATGCCTGACTTTTCCCTCTGGGCCTCCTGAGTCTCCTAGAAGTCCCAGGGTGCCTTAGAGGAAGCCAGGCTGACAACTGGATCAACACCGTGGCAGTGGCAGCGAGCACTGCTGCCAGCACAGTGTGCTATTTCCAGGGAAATGGGTTTTTGATTCAGAGGGCAGCAGTGCTCTGAAGTGAGGACTCATGAGAAAAACAACAGCACTACAAACCCCACCACTTTCTAGGTTTCAAATCCTTTTGTGATGGAAAGATTCCCAGGAGCTAAATGTTACTCCCAGCCATGCAACAACATATCAGTTATGGACTACTGCGTGACAGTCCAGCCCCGGACTCTGACACAGAAGGTTAAAAAAGGATTTCCCTTCCTTGAAGCTGGAGATTTCAAGATACCGATTTATAGGGTATAGAAATTATAGGAGAGAAGTTCAACGCAAGGAGGTTCCTACAGGCAACATGGAGCTTGGGCTGAACACTGACAATGGCTGAGCCTTTCAAGGAGATGAGAGACACAGAGACTGAATGTAAAACAGCAAGAAACAAGGTATGAAGGGTTACTAAGCAGGGAAATGGCAGGGCCAGGCCGGTATGGATCTGCCAGGAGGGCCTGGCTGACAGAGATGTGGTCTTGGAGGTTGGAAAAGTCACAGGTTTGTGTGTCAGGTGGGCAGTGGCTTTGAAAAGATTCAGGAACATAATGGAACGTGGTCTTAAGGGGTGAATAAATGTGGAATTCAGGACACACCCATGTGTAAATGATGACAGTCCATCAAATTTGTGCTATTTTTGGACCTTCAAAAATATATAGAAAAACAAGGGGGTTCATATATGTTAGTGTATAATGTGCCCATGCATGCTAACATGTGGAAGATACTGGGGTTTCGACCATTCACTCAGCTTGGTGGTGAAATATGCTCTTAGTTTGCATGAAGCCTTCCATTTAATCCTCAGCACCAAATAAGAAACCAACAAAAACTGCAATGTTCTGTTCAAATTACCAGAACTGTTAGAACATGCTCCTGATATACTATAAACACGATGGATTAAGGGCAAGTTTTCAAGTTTTCCCCAGTGAATGAGAGCTGAAAGGTATTAGAACAGGTCCCTAAAGGCCAGATTGCAAGACCAAGTTCTGTCCTCCTGAGTGGGGCCTCAGTGAGAGAAACCCATTCTAGCTGAGACACCTTGTGGTGGTGAGGGAATATCTACACCTCCAGGACAAGCCACTCACATGTCGAAAGCTCACTCATACCACTTTTCTGAAGAAGTAATCAATCACTTACCAGATGATTGCTGATATTTTTCATTTTTTCCACAACACTCTTCATTGTCTTCAAGGCTGGTAAATAAATACTGACCTAAAAACCAGTATGAGAAATCACATGGATCAGAAATCTTAACATAGTCTATAATAGCAGGTACTTAACTAACAACGGTGAAATGTACTTGTATTAAAAACTCAGAATCACATTTTTAAATTTTCCAAATAAAGTCCGTTTAAAACTTTAAAAAAAAGTTTTCACTAACTTATTCAAGCAAATAAAAATACCTGGATACCTGGCTCTGGTTACCATGGTGACCATACTCCCAAGAGCATTGTTCTGGTTCAAGAAGAAACACAGTACATCAGCTGAGATACCTATACACAGGTCCAAGGGGAATATACCTCAAGTGCTGAGCAAGAAGCCTTCCTCTGGGAAATGTTTTATAGGACCCAGGGGCCTTCTGTGTACAAGTACAGCCAGCCATTATCATGACTCATTTGAGCTATGTTACCAACAGCACTGTATGTAATGCTGGCTTTTTCCAAGCCTACATAGACACCTTTTAACCAACTACACATTTCATCCAGTGCCCGTTTGATTTCTTTTTATATATGCAAGAGACAAAAGACCATTTGGCATCCTCTTCCTTTGCAATGGTGCTGAGGTTCCTAGAAGGTCACTGTTAACCTAAGTTCCAAGTCAACAAAATGTGTTTGCTGGCTCTTTTGTTAGGCCTATGAAACATGAATTTGTGCCTAAAGCCAAGTGCCATGGTAAATGTAGACTGTCTTCCAAACTATAACTTAGGCTCTATTTTCTTTTGTTACAAGCCATCACCAAGCGAGGCATCCACTTCCTATATGGGAAGTATGGCATTTCTAAATGGGTATCAGCTCTTTAACAGGATTTACATACATAGCAAAAGGCACATACTCACATTTGGAGTCTTGTTAATCGACTCACATTCTTTTCAGAAACTATACAAATTCAAATAACATACACAGCAAGACGACAACTAGCAATGGAGAATTCAATGCCCGCCCTTTACTGTGTGCTGAATAGGACTGCGGACAACACTTACATCGAAGTCTGGGACGGAGGGTTCTTGTAAGTCCTTCCACAATCTTCTAGGAATCACCTTTATGGGGATATCATGGGTCACAATTCTACTACTGCTGGATGAGGACAACTGCTAAGAAAAAAGTTACATTATTTTATGTTGTCAACGCTAAAAGAAAACCAAAACACAAGAACTGCTGCTAAACCTTTGAATTCCAAATGGAGTGTTCTTAATTCATCCCCTCAAAATCTATTCAAGTGATAAGGTTGACGTGGTGTATCTGTTCTGCTTTGGGTTCCATGGGTCTCTGAGAAGTGTGGTGAAGGAGACAACAACGCCCCAGTGGAACCAATGGAGCAAGCAAAAAGCAAGCGCACAGAGCTGGACCACATACCCATCAGAGCCTGAAGAAAGCACAGTGGTGATGAGGATGAGGGAGGGAGGGCTGCTAGAGAGGAGGGAAAACCCTCTGGGGTGCGGCTTCAGAGACATCAGAACTAGAGAGGAGACAGCCTCTAAGAGGCTGAATTTGAGGGGACAGGGTTTCAGGAGGAGGGACAGCATCAGCATTTGCAAACCTAGGAGACAGAGAGAGGCAAATCTGCTAGGCCAAAGCAACCTAGACACCATTGTGTGCCACACCCTCAGCATGCTGCCTCTTCCACACCTCTGAAAGGATTGACCATGTTTACTTCTAGAAGCACCTCTAACACTCAGAAACCACAGAATGGGAATAGCGGCACACACAACACTCAGGAGGCAGAGGCGGGCGGATCTCTGTAAGTTCGAGGCCAGTGTGGTCTATAGTGAATTCTAAGACTGCCAGAGATACACAGGGAGACCCTGTCTCAAAATAGCAAAAAAGAAACCAAAGTATCTTACATTCTTACTTAGAAAAGTATTATATAGTATGAGCTTGATTTTCCTTAAGAAACTAAATAAACTCAAACTTATGGTTACATGGAATGCTCTAATTAGCTCTAAGAACACATAAAAAGTTTTGAAGCCATGAGTAGACATCTATAGCCAGCTTGGAAACAAATGTAATACTCGCACACAGATTCCTAGAGCACATATAAGAAAGGGAAGTTGTAAAGATAATGGAGGCCCTGGGTGGGTTGGGGCAGAGCACTAAAGAAAGAGAAAGAATGTCCAATTGATTTCACCAGCCTGGGAGTGGGGAAAAACCCGACAGATCCAGAGAACCACCCAGAGGGTAGTAATTGGTGACTTGGCTCCAAGATAGTGTGGGCTATATGTGAAAGGCTAGGGACACATTAGAAATCACAAACTCCATCTTGTTTGTGTGTTTCCGTGTGTTCTGAGGAGAGGCTGTTTGCTACTCATCTAGTAGTAGCATCAAAAACAAATGTGTTACTTAAGTTTGAGGACTATGTATTTAAGAATAGTACAGATGATGAAATTTTAAGATGGAAGTGGATAAAAACATCTAGACAAGGTGACAATATCCTAAAAGAAAAAGATTCTAGCTAGCAATCTGTTTGGAAAAAGCTATATCCTGTTGAACATTGTGAGATCAAACTTTGTTTTAAAATGATTAGGGCTAGGTGCATTTCTCACATGTAAGTCAGGAACCAGATCTTATATTTTGAGACAGGGTCTCTATGCAGTCCTGGAACTCAGAGATCTTCCTGTCTTTGCTTCCTGAGTGCTGGTATTAAAGACATGGGCCACCATGCTGGACTAGATTTTATATTTTAAATGAAACTAATTCACTTTCAAGAATATTGTTTGAAATCTCAGGCTTATAGCTACTTATACACCCTAGACCAAAACAAGGCACTTATAAAAAAATTCAGAAATCCTTTTCCTCCTACTTACCAGCTCTACAGACACCGTAAGACAGGGAAAGTGTTTGTTAGTCAGCTTGATTTTCAAGGCTCTGGCGTTCTGGGCAGTCTTCAAGGCTCGGGATAAGTTTTCTGACGTTAATTCTAAATAAATCTCATTGTTTTCTGCAGAGACTCCTTCCATCTGAAATTCACTAAAAATGTTCTCCTGCGGGACAGAAACAGGCATTTATGGCCTTTTCAGCACTCCTGGATGGCTGGAGCCTGGGGCCTCTGGGCTGCTCACCTGTTCCAGCTCACACCACATGCTCACCCCACCACTGGCCAGCTTGTCCGAAAGGATGAAGTTCAGCTTTTCCGGGCTGATGCGGAGGGTACAGGTTTTGGCAAGTTTGGCTATCATGTTACTGACTCCTGTAGCGAGGAGATAAAGAAAGCAGTTACTACGCATGACATCGGGTATCCTACAGGTCAGCCTGCAGAACTTGAAGTTCACGGATCACGCTCGGACTTCAACGCCTCTGACATCTTGCGAGGCACACAGCCCACAGCACCAGTGTTCAATAATGAAACAGTCTCAGAGAACAACTGACAACCGGGAATCTGGCGTGCATTCCACATAAACGTGGGGCAGCGCGGGCAAGGTTAGGCACAGTCGCGGGGAAAGGAAGAGTGAGGAAGGACTGCAAAGGGAAAGGTCCCTGGTAGCTATCCTTCCCCCTCAGGGCCGCCCTCCCAGCCGACGGGTACCAGCTGTGCCCTCCGCCCCGCCCGTCCTCTCACAGGGCTGCAGCCGCACTCTCCGCTCGCTCCCCGCAGCCCTGCCAGCTCACGTGTGAAGTGATTCAGACAAGCCAGGTCCACGATCTTGGCGCGAAACTTCATGGCAATTTCTTGGCCGGCAGCGGCTTCTGCCCGAGGCGCTCGAAAGTCCCTCCTGGAGCTTTCCGACTGGGAAACGCAGGCGCGCGCACTCAGGTTCCGGTACGGCCGGAGAGGTTCCGCCCGCCGCTCACCCGGGTCAAAGGGGCGGCGAGGGGCCGCCCAGCCGTTGCCGTGGCCACACGGACTCCACACCCCGGGTTCGGGGAAGTCGCGCCCTGGAAAACACCTGGGTATCTGGCAGAGCAGCGTTTTTAAAGTTTTGAAAATTCTTTGAAACGTTTTAAAACTTTGAACTCATTACTTGGTAGGATACCTGAAGACCGTGGATGTGAGGTGGTAATTCTGCACCTTTGTCTCAATAGAAACTCATCAGAGCCTATTGAAATTCTTATTAATTAGCCCTAGCTAATGACGGTGTTTAAGCAAGAGGTTGGAGACCTGCCTGGGCATCTTAGGGACATTATGTCAGCAAGTATATTTTAAAATGAAAGAAGGAAGGGGGGAGGAAAGAAGGAGGAGGGAAGGAAAAAGGAAAGAGAATAGAACAAACACACTCTCTCCTTCCTCCTCACCTCTCTTTTCCCCTCACCTCTCTTCCCCTCCTCTCCTTTTGTCTCTTCCCTCTCCTCCTCTCTGCCTCTTTCTCCGCTCCTCGTGTGTGTGTTTGTGTGTGTGTGTGTGTGTGTGTGTGTGTGTGTAGAACACTTGTTGAACACAATTGTGACTTTTGCATTAATCCCAGTACCATACACAAATAAAAGCCCTCTTAGTATAGTGTCCTTAGAACTGTTTTAAAATAATTTTTTAACCCAGGATAGAACACTGTTTTTTCAAGGATTATAGCTGTAAAAATTTTTTAAATAGTATTGGGGATTAAAACCCAGGCCTCTCCACTTTCTAAGTAAGCACTCTTCCAATTCACCACATAACCAACCCCCCCCGCCCCAATATTCTGAAAGTGCTTTGAAAATAATATAAATCTAGATCTTTATGGTCCTCAAGATGGCTCAGCAGGTAAAAGTGTTTTCCCTGAAGGCCTGAGTTCGGGCCCTGGTGTAACTCCAAAAGTTGTCCTCTGACTCCCACATGTGCACATTCACACACAGTAAAGTTTAATTTAAACATTTAACAGATTTAATGTTAAGATATTAATAAAACAGCTGATTGTGCAGACTATTGGTAAAGAATATATGATGTATATATAATGTGTGTGTATATATATATATATATATATATATATATAAAACATGAAGCTAAATTCTAGTCTACACTGTGACATACAAGTGGTTGGCAAGCCAAATGTCAGATAACACGTTTGAATGTCAACAAAATTTGCTTTTATTTAGAACTTAATTTTGAAATAACAAATGTCACATGAAATAAGGTAATTGTTACATATATTTTGTGCTTAAAGGTTATATTGTCTGTGTGTACATGCATGTACCCAGGGCATCCATGCATCGGAGTTCATGTGAAGGTCAGAGAACAATCTCTAGTCTTGGTATTCACCTTCCACCTTGTTTGAGGCAGGGTGTGTCTTTGCTGCCAGCTGATGAATGCCAGTTGCCGCAGGCCAGTTGGGGCATGAGTTCCTGGTGATTTGTCTGTCTCTGCCTCTTGTCTCACCAGAGGAATGCTGATTACAAATACTTGCTAACTCCATCTGGCTTCTCTTGTATGTTTAAAGCAAAGATTCGAACTTGGTGTCCTGTGATTTCAAGGCAAGAGCTTTACTGCTGAGCCATCTCACCGGTTCCTAAAGACTGCGTTTAAATAAACTTTGTAAGCAATGTCCCATTGTATCTGACCTCTATTTTGAAATTGCTTAATATTATGCAATAAAATGGCAAAACAATTTTTAAATTCCTAAGAAGAGATGTACATAATAATGATGATTATATGTTCCTTATTGATGAATCTCAAATAATGTAAGAATTTTGCTCAAAAAAAGATTGTAAGCTATGACAACCTTTTCTTAGAAGAAAATGCTAATCTTGTATATTCTTGCAACTAAACTAAATAGGTTTAGCAAGTAAAGTCAATGATTTCAGAATTGATAACTAAATATACTGATATTTCCATATTTTCTTTCCAAATGATTTCCTCAAGAAATCACTCTAGAGAATTCCAGAAGTCCTATGTGCCAGAACATTTTCTAATGCAATGACTGCTTGTTATTTTCCATTTAGGTGGTAAATGGATTTTTGATTTTATTAAGTTCAAACCTTCAGGGTGCGTCATTCAGTCACATGAGGAGCTGCAGAGCAATGTTGGTGTTACGTTGACTTATAGGAGTAAAACATCCTGCCTGATCTTGTCGTCGTCAAATGTCACTCAGTATATGCAGTTGGAGGTCAGGGAGTGCGTCTTTCGAGCTGCTGTCTAGGTGAGTAGCATGTCTTTACTGTTACCCAAAGCCGAGGTGGCTGTGTCTGTCACATGCCTGCTCATCTTCACTAGTCTCAAGGGGAGAAAAGACTCATTTATTTGCGGGCTTGTTAGCGGTTAGTGTTGGAAAAATTGCCCCAGAGGGAAAGAAAGTGGCATTGCTCAGAGGTTCTACAGCAAATTTGGAAGTCAGTATTTGTCTTACTGTTTACATGAGAAAACGGTGAGGTGGAAACTCATCCTGTAGAGACTGGCATGAGCGAATGTCTTATTGAGAAGAGTCTTCATCTAGGGAGCGTGTTTCTGCTTAAGAAGTTTATCAAGGGACTCCTCATCCTTTGGATGTCAAATGAAACACTTCAATAAATTCCATTGGTTTTAAAAAATTGCATTAGAGCAGTGCACTAGAACTATCATGCAGTTCTAAGTACAGAGGGATGAAGACTTGAGGAGAATCACATCCAATCCAGGAGGAAATAGACCAGTATTTGGTGGGTGTGGATCATGTGAGCCAGCATTTGCTGACAAGGTGCACCTAGATTGAACATTCTGCAGATTGATTTACTGCTTAGAACGTCCACGGTGGGCTGATGTTAGTGGTGCTGCTTTGAGAGTTTGTATTAGAAGGGTTAGCCTTTGTAATGTGAGTGGCAGATGTGTTTCCATTCTGTTTAAGGTTTTATTTGCAATGCGGTTGCTTATGTGGAATTTTTATGCTTTTGTAGCTTCCTCTATCCACTATCATACAGGAATTGGCCCCAGTTCTATTAAGGCTTTTATGGTTTCATTACCCACTTGTAAATATTTCACCATGCTATATTGGGGATTTATCACATTGTAAAGTAATCAATAAAGAAGCCATTTCATTTTCTTAATGGCTAGATAACTGATCCTAGCCATTTGCTTGGTTTTGCTCAGGTGCTATGCTTTGGATATGGTTTGTTCCCTCCCTCGTGATATTTGTGGGTGAGAACACTGAGTGTGATTACGGTTCTGCGCTCATCAATCATTCATATGGTTAATGGATTATGGGTTATCACCAGGGTGGACTGACATCGCGCCAGTTTGGCTAGGTCTCATAACCTCTTCCCATGTATTATGGAGAGTTTCAAGACTGCCAGTATGCAAATCACTGACAAATGCATCCTTACCAAACTGGCAGAACTGTGAGAAGAAATCAACCTCTTTTACTTGTAACCTACAAATTTGTAGTGCTGTAACACTAGCAAGAGAAAAGTAAGGCTCGGTGCCTGTGAGTTTCTGCTCACTGAGTCCCCACACAGATAGAAATTAGTCGTGGACTTGCCAGCTCCACTGATGTGTCAGTGTGCCAACACCACGTGGTTCTAACTACTGTTTTTAGCCTTTGTCACAGAAACATCCCCTCTGATGATACTTTTTCAGGTTTCCATAAATAACGACATTGCAAACAAATCTTAAACAAGATGGAAACCTATCTGCCCCTCATATTACAAAGGCCAGGTTCTCTAATAGATTCTCAAAAAATAATAGATGTATTGTTATGAAATTGAGAATCAAATCAGTCTACAACATACCTTTTGAGGTTTTAAAACCACACATTTTTGCATAAAAACTATGCATATTTTGGCCTTCCATAAACAATTTAACATTGAAATAGCAACATGTATGAATGTAGATGGAGCAGAGTACCAGTCCCCATGAATGCTGTGACCACTCTAGTGATCATTTCACACCCATCTTCTTTTCCCATCTTCCTACTTCTTTCCTTCACTCACAGAATTTGAAAACAGATCCCAGGTGAATCATTTCACATGTAAATATTTAAAATACAAACCAAAAAGAATAATGTTTCTTTTTAAAAAGTGAGTCATTTGGTAAATCGTGGCATAGCAAACATTCTATATGTGTTTATTTTGTGTGAGTTTTTTTCTTGCGTGTGTGCATGCCATGGCATGTGTGTCCTGGCCTGCATGCCATGATGTGCCTAAGGAAATCAGGGGACATTTCTCAGGAGATGGTTCTTTCTTTCCACCATGTGGGTTCCAGGGATCAAATTTTCATCGTCAGAGTTGGTAGCCTCTGTTCCTGACTGAGCCATCCTGATGGTCAAGGATGGTAAGACCTCTCTAAATGTCTTAGGCTAGCCTCAAACTCAGGCTCCGTTTGCCTCCGTTTCCCCAATGCTGGGATTCCAAGTGTTCTGCCTGCCTCTATACACAGAAACAATTCTTTTAAAAACAAAACTGTAATACCATTTTCACACAGACACTTATTATTATTTTTAACAATAATTCTTTTTGCTTCACTGGTGGGGACGGAACCCAGGGCTTCATAAACGCAGGCCACGTGCTCTGCCTTTTCTCTGCAGGTGAGCTCTGTTACCCATCACTGTCTCATGACTGCTCCATAATTACTGTAAATTTCTGGGTTTTATTGAGATCATTGTAATTCTGAATCGGGTTAACGGGAGTTGATGTCTTCACAGGTGAGCCAGGCTTGCCCGTTACTGAAACCTTTTAATCTTTCTGCTGCACAGGGCCTTTCCCACATATACATTCTCCTTCCTTTTACCTGATGCTTATGGGCTTTGTTGTGGCTTTTATAAATTATGCTCTTGATCTGATCATTGTTTTTATTTATGGGTAGCTTTGATTTACATGCAGCAGTTTCACTGCTAACAGTTTACTTCAATTTCTACTTGTTTGTAATTTTTTTAAAAAAATATTATATTTATTTTGTATGGGGGGGGGTCAGAGAACAGTTTTGGAGAGCTGGTTCTCTCCTTCCACCATGGATGGTCTGAGGACTGAACTCAGATAATCTGACTTGGTCACAGATGGCTTTTCCCAGCTGAGCCATCTGGCCAGCCCATTTGTAATGTTAGAGGGCAGTGCCGAGTTCTGAGGAGTCCATCAAATTTACCTGCAAACATTCATGGCCAGAACTTGCTGCTGACTTTTATCTCTAACTTGAAAAGTATCTGTGGCTTCTCTACTTCTGCTGCCCAGAGCCTGTAGCTCAGAGTTGGTAACGGTGGTGAGAGTGGGCCTGGCACCCGAGACGGGGGATGAAGACCTGAAAGTGCAGAAGCTGTAGTGAGGACGGCTTCCCAGTGAGATCATCTCCTAAATACAAAGTTACCCCAGTGCTCAAAGTGAACTTCCCCAAGGCTGTTGAATTGCTTTTACTTGTTTTTTTATTAGTAAAATCCATTGACTTCTTACTGCTTAGTAGGGGTGAGTTTGAGGTTTCCCTCCCACTCCAAATCTTTGGTTCTTAGGGGTACAATCTGATGTAAGGGAATAGCAACATCCTTGGACATTCTGGCTTCAAGGTCACCACCTTCTGCACCAGCTTCTCTAAGTGTGATCACTGGGGATGCCGTGGACTCTGAATCTATACAAACAAGTATACTTTGGATGTCCCCAGTTGCTAAGGATTTGAAGTTTCACACATAACAAAGATTCAGATGCTTCATTCTGGAAACAAAGAGAACATGAATGACTTATAAAGGTTTCTCTGGAAGAATCCCAATGAACAGTGACATAGCGGGGAACGTGGGAACACTTCTTTCCTTCCCTAGCACAAGTGCATTCAAATAGTGCATTAGTGGTTGGGAAGATGAGCAGCTGGCAGGGAGGATCCCCTGAGCAGATAAAATGGGAGCATGAAGATATTCACGAGGTTTCAGTAGCCAGTGGCTCTCACTGCTGTTGACTCCCCTCACACTCCCTCAATAAAAGGAGAGTTGTATGAAAACAAGACCCATCAAACTGACTGTGATGGCTGAAGCAGAAGAAGCATGTGCTGAGGCTAGCCTGAGCTACCATAAGCAAGACCCTGTTTTGTTAAAACAAAAATAAACAGAACCTCAACCAAACTCAAAGCTAATATGAATCCGAACCTATATGAATATGCAAGTCAGACATAGAACTCTACAAATATGTCCATTTAAAATAGTTAGCCATCCTTTGGCATCAGAGAAGATGGCTTCCGGGACCTCCTCTTGATACAAGATCCATGGGTTCCCAAGTCCCCTATATAAAATGGCATAGTATTTGCATAGAAGTCAGGGTTAGCTTTCCATGTGGTTAAGACCATCTCAAGACATCTTGAACCCAGGGCAAATGCTATGTTGTAGTGTCTAAAATACACTAACAAGGAAAATCTTTACTTGCTTAGTGCAGTCCCAAAGGCGTTTCCATCTGTGGTGTGATTCCGTGTGTGAGATCATTGTATGTCAAGAGCCGTTTGGGCACTTGGTGGTAGGGTTGGGGAGACTTGGATCAATTTCATTGTTGGCCAAAAGTATCATAAACACTTATCCTTACATAGCACAAGATACTTCCTACACATCTCTTCAGCTAGGTCAATTTTTGTGACTAACTATAGATAACAAAGAGGTATTTTAAACACTTTTGTGCACTTCAGGAAGTTTATCAGTTAACAGTGGGTGTTTCCCCTCATTGGCTTGGGAAGAAAAGGTTACCTATATTATCTGGCATTAAATATTGACTGCCTTCCTTTTCCCTTCTCTCCACCTCATGTCACACCTTCAAAGTTAGCTCCTTTCCTCAAGGCAGATGAGGCGGTCACTATCGAACTGAACTGCTCATGTGGGAGATTGTTTCCTGTCCATGTGCTGGACGCACTATTAAAAAGAAAAGACTGAGAAGCTCAATACATAGGGGACTAGTAGCAAGTGAGAGCGGGTTAGAAACTGCTTTTGCAAGTATCTGCCTCTTATCACTAATTTTGCACCAATGCCATTCAGTTAAAGGATGTGCACTAAAATACATGTAAGAAGCAGAGAGTGGAGTTATGACGGCCTTTCTTAGCTCTTGCTTTAGTCATAATTATTTCCGGTCAGCAGTTCTAGCAAATCCCTCTTAGTAATGAGACCAAACATAACTTAGCCTTTCCCAGTGGGTGGATACCTGGAGCTCGAATGTTTGAACGGTTGTTTCCGCTTTGTCATACATAAACTGACCTAGGAAGATTTCTTCTCCTTCACATTTTTTCATTATGCCCTGCAGAGAAAGCAACAGGTATAGAGGCTGTAACAAGTGGGTGGGTGCTCGAGGAAAGAAATGGATGCAAGTCTTCAAGTTGCAACAGTCCACCTGAAGTTGCCTGTGCTAGAGCTGGGGAGATGGCTCAGCGGGTAAGATTGCTTGTTGTGCAAGCTTGAAGACTTGCACTCAAGTCCCCAGCTTCCGTTTAAAAAGGTGGACAAGGCTGCCTGTGCCTGTAACCCCAACACTGGGGGTCAGAGACAGATAGAACCCCCTGGCCAGCAAGCCTTGCCAAGAAGGTAAGTTTTCAGTTCAGTGAAAGATTCTGTTTCAAAGTACTAGGGCCAGCAGCAATTGAGGGAGCATTTGCTTCATCAATTCTGTAATACAGAAGGAAAATTGGAAGCACTTGTTATTTCTCAATGATTCCTGCCTGGAGGAATCAGCCAGAATGCCTACAAATAAGGAACAGTCGTGAGTAAACACAGTCGTGGCGGGGGGGGGGGTGCTGCCAAAACTCATCCTTAATTTAACACTGCAATGTTTGTGAGCATCAGAGGCTGGAATTAGGAAGCCTCAGCTGCATGGGATTAGAAGCACTGGTGGGTCCAGGAAGTGGGCTACATTTTCCTCCAGCCAGTAATATCAAAGGATAGAGGTAAGGCCTAACTAAGCCTTCGAGGAAAAAATAGGAGTAGGCACTCAGACAGAAACCCTGGGGAAGGTCAAACGGAAGCAGACGGAAACACAGACTCCTGTGGCTCGAGGTGAAACTAGCACCACAGGGACCTAGGCTGCAAGCCCAGAAAGGCTAGGGATCTGGGCCATGTTATGCTAGGGGACAGGGCGGGGAGGCACTCGGATCTGAGGCTTGGCTGACTGTCATTTCAACAATTCCTGAGAGCCCTCAGTCCATGGCAGTCCCTGCCCACCAGCCCCTGCCAGAGCTCTCCTCCTGAGCCAGCTGGTTGTGCAGCTGAGGCCCAGCTTGTTCTCTTCCTCCTCTGCAGGTCCCAGCAGAGCGCTAGGCTGACACTTGTCACATGCAGGAATCCTTCCAGAGTCAACTGCATTGACTGTGCTGCTGGGCTTCCACGGAGCATCTACACTCAAGAAAAGCCGCTTATAAGACCAACAGAGACCCTGTAAACAAGCAGAAGATGAAACGAAACCCTGCTATCCACTGGTATCTTAGGATGAAAAGACGGCGATGCTACAAGCACCAAAGACTCTAAACAAGCAATATTTGTAGAAACCAAAGTCTTAAGAGAGTGCAGTTTTGGTGGAAGAAATGAAAAATATTACATAGGCGTTAGAGTAAAATAGGTGCAGTCTTTCAGAGACGGAATATGAATCAGAAAAGAAAACAGACTTCAGGATGCAGGAATGAGGTCCCACGGTATCAGTCCTGCGCCAGGCTCATCTAGCAGTCATCAGATTGGAGCCTAAGGGTAGGAGAGCTCTGATGGGAGCTGGGAGGAAGGGAGGAGGGCAAGGGAAGCAGTTTATCCGACTTGAATTAACAGTGGGAGGAGATGTGCCTCTGATGGAGAGCTTGGCAATGTATTAGAGACAGATATGCACCAAAGTGAGTGATTAGACAAACAGGCGGCAAATAGCTTTGGAAATGTTTAAAACGTGTTCACTAAAGAACGTAACTTTCAAGTGCTATATGGCCAACAGGGAGCAGTGCCAAGTACTCACCAGGAAAACGTTGTTGACCCCTGACTGAGACAAAGAAAAAAAGACCCACATTCCCCCCTGCCCCGCCAAGAGCCTCAAACATGAGACACAGATTTAGGAGTTCCAATCCAATATGTATTCCAGAGAAACAAAGCCCAACATCCATGGTAGACTCTTGCACAGTCTACCATATTTGTAAATATTCACAGTCTCATTATTCATAAAAAACAAAGCCCTGCAAATAACTCTTAGATGTCTACCAACTAATGGGTAAGTAAAACACAATCAACTATTTATTCTTGGCTTCCAAAAAGAAGACAAATATTGACAGGAGCTACAAAGCTAAACCTGTGTTAATCCCTCACTGGAGAGCGCAGAGTGTGATGAAGATAATGTCAGGCACAGGTAAATTTATGAGTCTAAGTCCATTCCTGGTTGCCAAGGGCTAGGGACATGACGGGAGAGGAAGGTGAAAACTAAGCAGTATGGGGTTCCTTTGGAAGGCGACAAAAATTGCGATGATGGATTCAGAAGTGTGAATGCTAGAACCACTGAAGTGTGCACTTCAAATGGGTGTTTTGTTTTTTTAAGACAAAAATATCGAATGGGCAGAGCCACAGAAAAGACGCGATTTTCATCTTCTATTGGAGGAAGCCATCAAATAATATCTAACACTGAAAACTTAAGAAATAATGGTAAAGGAAAATATGAACACAGACTCCCCAGTAACAGGTAAGACTGCTGCTAGTGGGGGCTTCGAGAAAAAAAAGAATTGGGAACAGGGAGAAGCAGGAAGATACATTGTGACGTTTACATAAATAGCCCGCATTTCAGATGTATGTGTATAACTTTTTAGTTGTAAAGAAAAAATATAAAATCACAGAAATCATCGTTCCAATCCTCCCAGTCTGTAACTAACAAGGAAGAAACCCTAGATGTAAGATACACAAGAAGCTAGTGTACAGTTCAACGGAGAGTCCAGGGCTGGAGATAGCTCAGTAGTAGATTTCTAGTTTAGCCTCCGAGAGGCCCTAGGTTCAATCCCCAAAGACCTGAGGGTAGCTCCTTCCCAGTCTAACACCCTCTATCTCCACCCACTCTGAAAGACAGCTTTAGACAGCTTCTCACATAGACAGAGAAGTCCTTGGGTGCACTCGAGGTGTTTCCTGAGGGGGACACCTTCTCTGAGATGTGCTCCATGGTGACTGCAGTCGGGATGATCTTCCTGGCCAGCTTGATCAGGATATGACCCTGGGAACCTGGGAAGGCCCAGCACTTTCCAGGGTGGACATCTGGCTGGAAAGAAAACATGAAATGAATCTCATTTCTGGGTGCGTAAATATAATCTTTCAGTACCAAGCACCTCATCACTAGCAACTGTAAGATCCTTCAGACACCGAGCAAACAGGAGACCTTCCTGAACACCCTGGGTCTGGTTGTTCATCCAGAGCACTTGTGCTTCTGTCCATCAGAGCCTCTACCACAGCAGGGTGTTGTTTTCACTGCTGCAACTAGACTGCTGGAAGGGCAACTACAGGTGGAAGTGCTGATGGTGCTGATGGTGCTGATGGTGCTGGGGTGATGGTGGTGATGATTGTGATGGTGGTGCTGGGGTGATGGTGGTGCTGATGGTGCTGGGGTGATGGTGCTGATGGTGCTGGTGCTGATGGTGTTGGGGTGATGGTGGTGATGATGATGCTGGGGTGATGGTGGTGCTGATGGTGCTGGGGTGATGGTGGTGGTGACTAAGGAGACAATGGTGTTTATGGTGGAAATGATGGTGGTGGCAGAACTGAGAGTGCTGGTGGTATTGGAAGTGAAGGTGACCTTAGTGATGGTTGATGGGGAGATGCCAATGGTGGATAATAATGGCAATGGAGGTCCTGGTGGTAAAAAAGAAAAATGAAACATTTCTTTTACTAGGTGTGAAATTGTAACCTGGCAAGAAGAGAATGCAGGTTTGTCTCTGAAGACATTTTTTTATTTGAAAGAAGCTTGGCTCACAGCGTGCTGACAGTTATGATCTTTCCACATGAACAAAAGGCTAAGTAGAAATTTCTGTAACAGTTCACCTTGTGAGAACTTGTGATTGGCATAGCACCTAATGCCGGCCTGGCATTTGGAGGACAGCCTCTTTTAACAAATGTCTGTTGAATGACTGACATTTTCAGTGGAAATCAATAGAAACGAAAGGTATGGAATTCCAGATTTTGACAAAGTCTAGTTTTCTGATCTTAAAAATGCAATAAGTAATAATTAGTACTCTGAGAGAAATAATGTGTACAGTGTGATGGTATAGAGATGTAAGAAGTATACAGACTCTATAGGCAGTGCGGATGTTCTTGCCTCCAGTTTAGACATCAACACAATCATGGTCCTTAATAACAAAATTGTAAGGTAGATGTAATGTCGTCCTATTTAGTACTTACCTGAAGAATCATATCTGGGGGCATCTCATAATTGAGGAACCCTATCCCATGCCAGTACAGTTTTGCTTTATTGTTTTTGTAACTTTCTGAGGTCCCAGCTTCAATGACAGAGGCTCCTAAAATTGCAAAATATTTTAAACTTAATGCATAGAACCTAATACACGTCATCTGGATTTCAATGATCTCCCTGGAAAGCTACTACTGGCAAAATCACAAAGTCAGATTCACACTCAGGACTCAGTCAGGCCTGTATAAACTACTGACATTCTGTCATTTCCGGAAATGTGTTTGCTCATCCGTTTCTTGGATTTGAAAAAGGGTCTCACTAAGAATTGAAGACTAACTTTGAACTTGTAGCAATCCACCTGCCTCAGCTTCCTAAGTGCTTGGAATATAGGTATGTGGCACCATATCCAGAGAGAAAGTCATGTTTTATTTTCCTAGTTTCACAAAATTTCTGAAACTTATGATAAAAACTTCTTAAATACTGGAACAAATGAATCAAAGCTAAAACTAATACATATACTATATTTATCAGCATCCAGAAAATCAGGTTTTCTGTCAGCCTCCTTCCCTCAATAAAAAGCAAAGCCACACTACGTGTGTGCAGTTCATGTTACTTTTGTAAGAGTAATTATGTAAATTCATCAGACTTTAATTTTTTGTAGGAGATTTAATTGTAATAAAAGCATAAAGGTATTTAGCAAACATTATCCTTTCACGTTGTTTCATTTAGGAGGGAAACATACCGAAGACATGAGAAATTTTAAAATGCAAATGACTTCTTTAAATTTCACTTGAGTAGCACAGTATAACCCTGAAGTCCATGCACTGGCATTAACATCCATGTTCTGACCAGGTATCTATGCTATGAACTTTGTCTGGGATAGCACAGTTTGAACTATTAAATGTGGGCCCATGGTTGCCACATGCAGCAAGAGGAAATACAAATCTCCAATTTAAACTTGAAATTTAGATACTGAATAATATTTAGGAAGATGGCTCAGCGGTTAAAAGAGTGTTCTGTTCTTCCAGAGGACCTGATTTTAATTCCTACTTCAGGTATTTCACAGCCACCTTTGACTACAGCTCTAGGGTCACCAGGGACTCTCTGGCATCCATGAACACCACACACATGCACACTCACTCACACACACATACACACACACACACACACACGATTAAAACTGTGTCTTAAGTTTTGAGTAGCAGTCTTATACAATTCTTTGGGCTTACTTATCCTGCAATTGCTTTCCATTCTCCAAAACTGAAATTGAAGCAGGCATCTTTTATTTAACAATTAATATTCCTACTTGTATGACCTGCTGGACAGGTAAATCCCTTTTGCATGCTAAGCTAATGTAAGTCTGACTCCCCCTTAAAATTAATTGTGGGTGTTTGGCTGAAAACTCTACCTCGAGATTCCGCCTCAGTTACCCTCCTCCATCTCCAAACCCTGCTCCCTCAGAAAGACCGACAAAAGTCCAGGCTCCTCCCCCAAAGCTTAGACCATGCCTAAAGGGTATTGAAGCTCCAGTCCCTACACCTGCTATGTGATTTCTCCTCCTCCCTCACTTGCCTCACTTCCTGGGGGACTTCCAGGGTGTGTGGGGGGTGGGGAATCTGAGAGTCAGGGGAGAGTGCTTGGTTCATTGAACTTTGATTTTTAACTCAACTTTTTTTGTTTTTTTTGTTTTGTTTTGTTTTTCGAGACAGGATTTCTCTGTAGCTTTGGAGCCTGTCCTGGAACTAGCTCTTGTAGACCAGGCTGGCCTCGAACTCACAGAGATCTGCCTGCCTCTGCCTCCCGAGTGCTGGGATTAAAACCGTGGGCCACCACCACCGGGCTTTAACTCAACTTTTAATTGGCTTATAGTGTTGGTGGAGAAACCCACTACCCAGGATCCAAAGACACTTACCTATAGGTTTTGAAGAAACTCATGCTTATTCATTATTTTCATTCATTTTTTTTTAGGTTTTTGTTTTGTTATTTTGTTTTTGTGTTGTTTGGTTGGTTTTCCAAGACAGTTTCTGCCAGCCTCTGCCTCCTGAGTGCTGGGATTAAATGCATGTGCTACTACCCCGGGCTTTGATTTTAGTTCTAATTAGCATTCTTGAAAAATAATTCACACACCCAGTAATTCACCCATTTACAGTTCAGCGTTGCTTGTCTTAGCATATTCAGAATTATGCCAGCCATCATGCAGCGAATTTAGGAGGAGTAAGCTCCAAAAGAGCACAGTGAGTAGCAGTCCCCCATTTTCTTCAGCCTCCATCCCCGGCCGAGCAGTCTCTGATCAATCCTCCTTCATACACCCACCTGCTTCAGCCATTCCTTTCACCGTCTCTTTGCGGCGCATCGCAATCTGCAGCTTGTTGCATGTAGCAGCTTAGGCTTGGCTTAAAGCATCTGAGATCCCTGTGTGCAGTGGTGAGTACCACAGAACCATTCTTTATGCTGTCTTCCGAGGACTTTATTCATCTCTTAGTGGGCATTTCCCATGGTGGTGATTGCAGGTCTAGCCACCACAGGCATTCTCACACGGCTTTTGTTGGGTTTTGCAGAGCCGAGGCTCAAGCCCTTATGTGTCCCTATGCAGGCACTCTTGGCACCGACCTGTACTCCCAGCTTTGGCATGCACGCTTTGCTGTGAATGCAATATTTAACTCTTCGGTGAATACCTAGAGGTGGCGCAGCAGGGTCACTAGGGCTATATTTAACTTGAGAGGCAGCTGTCAGGTCGCCTTCCAAATGTACCGGTCAGTATCTACACATCCACGGAGTGTGGATGGAAGCCCAGGGCTTCCCGGTGTCTGCGGCACTTGGCAGGCTCACTGTCTGTCACTCTGATAGATGTGTCCTGACGTGTCATTGTGCTTTGGAGTCCCATTTCACTAATGAATAATAATGTCCAGTATTTTTTCATGTTCCTTTCATATTTGAATTTCTTTAATAAAGTTTTTTCTGATCTTTTGCCCAATTTTGAAATTGGATTTTCTGTTTTATAATTATTGAAGTTTGAAAGCTTTCATAAATTTTAGATCCAAGAGCTTTGCTAAATTTATGTATAAATATTCTCTCTCCAGCCTGTGAATTTTTATTCTCTCAATTCTCCTTTTTAGAGGAGAAATTAATACTAACGGGGTCCAAACTTCCATTCTTTTCCTTTGGTCATGTGTCAGTGTTTTCTTTATGATATTCTTTCCTAGGCTGGCGAAGGACAATTGGAAGTTCAAGGCCAACCTGGGCTGTGATGTGAGTTCCAGGTCAGCTGGAGAACTTATCAAGACCCTGCCTCAAAATAAAAATTTAGGGAAGGTCTAAATATAGCTCAGTGGTAGGGCGTTTATCACACAAGCCAGAGACCAAGAGTTCAGTCCTTAGTGCAACAAAATAATGGATAAAAAACTACACCTCTTTCCTTTACTTTTTGTTCTAGAAATTGGATACCTTTATGCCTTACACTCTGACTTTAGGTTCATATCTGGTAAATTACAGCTAAGGTTTAGTCTGCCCTTTGTTCTAGAACCACTGGCTTGACTTTTCCATTTTGCCAAAACCCAATTCACCATATTCATGTGGACTAACTTGTGTTTTATGCCACCATCTTTGGATTTCCAGGCCTTTATGATAATCCTGAAAACCAGCTACCAAATGTTCCAGCTACAACCCCTCCCCACCAATACAAACATCAGTTTTTCTAGTAGATATTTTGCTCTGTTTTTTCTCTGTGTTAGTAATCATGTTGTTTATAAGTTGACATATGTTAGTTCTTTTCTAATTTGCCTACTTTGTGTCTTCTCTCTCTCTCTGTTCCATTTCTTGTCTTGGAGCATGGGTTAGGACTTCTGTGGTATTGGTAACTAAGAATGGTAAGAGTGCATGGGCATCCTTACCATGGTTTCTCCTAAGGTGGTGTAGGAGGGTCCTTTTGTATTTGGGTTGTTTTTATTGGTTAATAAAGAAACTGTCTTTTCTGATAGGGCAGGACTTGTGATAGATGGGGAAAAGAGAACAGAATGTTGGGGAAGGAACAGAGTCAGGGAGAGTCGCCCTCCATGAAGCCTGCCAGGTCAGACACGCTGAATCTTTCCCGGTAAGCTATGACTCGTGGTAACACACAGATTATTAAAAATGGGTTAAACAAATATGTGAGAGTGGGCCAAAAAGAGACTAGATATAATAGGCCAGGCAGTGTTTAAATAAATACAGTTTCTATGTAATTATTTCAGGCATAAGCTAACCGGGCACCAGAAACGCAGCCCTCACCTCTTACTACAATTGGCCCCCAACACTAAGGCCATCGTTTCTGGCCTTAGGAGAAACCATCCAGTCTCCCATAAATTGCTGTGTTGACATAAGGAATTATGCAGACATTCTTTGTCAGGTTGAAGAAAATCTCTCTAGCTTGTTCAGAGTTTTTAATCATATATGAATTGAATGTTGTTAAATGATTTTAATTTACCTAAACACCACAATGACTAGATTATTAAATCTATTAAGGTAGCAAATGGTGCAGATATAATTTCAAAGTATAAGGCTTTTCATCCCAGAAGAGGTTCTACTTATTCACACAAATTTATTATCATTCTTGTATATTTCTGGATTCAGTTTGTTGTAAGATGTTACAAAATGAAACTGAGGCATGGTGGCACACACCTTTAATCCCAGCACTTGGTAGGCAGAGGCGGGCTGATTTCCATGAGTTCAAGACCAGCCTGTTCTGCTGGCATAGTGAGTTCCAGGACAGAGCTACATAGTGAGAAATGTCTCAGATAAGAAACAAGCAAATGATATAATGAAATGATAAATAGGGCAAGTGGACCACTTGAGATTAGAGTTTTCTTAGTTTATGAATTCATAGTACAATTATCACAGTGCTCAGGGGCCTAGTGTCCACCAGGCAGGTACTGCATCGCTGAGCTATAGCCCTAGGCATAGTTTTCTTTTCAGGAGGGTTTTAAGTAGTGATGTCTCTACTCAAGACATCATTATCCACTTCTCATTAGTGACTTTTGATGGTCTGCACCTTTCAAGAGATGAGTTCACTCATCAGCATTGTCTCCCACACTGCCCTTCCCTCCTCCCCTCTGCACTTCCCATAGACTGCAGAGACTGCAGTTCACATCCTGCCCTTCCCTCTTTCCCTTTGCACTGCAGAGATTACAATTCACAGCCTAAGCAACCTTTTAAGGTTAATTTCAATGGGAAGATGTTGAGCACCTTACTTAGTAAGCCATCTTTAAACAGTGGCCTTTAGTCTGCAATAAGGCATTTAGCATCCCTGTAAGGTATCTTATTTTGGTTCATATAATACACAGTGTTGCCCATCTGCTGAGCTTAAGTATTCCCTTTCCTGCTTGACTTCCTTGTGGCATCTCAATTTTCTCTGGGGTCCTTTTAGATACATGCTGATGGAGTCCCGGAAACAATCAAAGGCAAACATTTCTAATATTTTCCTTAGCATCTAAATTGTTAATTTCACCCCTTCTCAAAGTCATAGGGATATGTGTCATTTTCTAATAAAGAATTTTAAATAGTCTTAAAGCATTCCTTTTTAAAAAAATTATCTTTCATTATTCCCCCTGTACTCACCAGCTGACTTCAGGGCATAATCAGCCATCTGTATTTGGTCCCCTCTGAACTTTTTAAGCACATAGTGTACCAAGTTTGACACTTCCTGTAAAGATTGGAGAAACAGTTTTCTGTTATTAATCTTTACCAACTGCTTGCATAGTTACCCTTTGTTTCATGAACCTGGACCCAAGCTCCTTAATCTGAAGAGTTCTAAGAGTTCGCAGCTACTCTCAGAGCTAGGCACTGATGCCCTAAGACGTCTCGTCCACAGCCCTGTGGGCGTGACCCTCCTCAGACAACTCAAAGAACTAAAGCTAAAGTATGATCAGAACCCTGGTCCCACAGGAAGCCGTCCTCGCTGCACCATGGTATCTTCCCATGGGATGAGACGGAGCTGTGTCAGGTCTGCTGCTTGCTGGGACCTTTGCTAGTGTCCTATACTTAGCAACGAAGACTGGAATATTCTATAGCTATCTGAGAACCAACAGGCCAGATGGTTGCTTATAACAGCAATTCTTCACCCGCTTGAATCAGCGTTAGGCTCTGAAGGCTTCTCTTGTTCAAAGATTAACAAATACCCTGGGAAGGTACAACAGTCGGGTTTATCACTGACTAACTTGGACACTGCGCCGCAATTACAAGGACAAGATACAGCCTGGAAGCCATGGAAGCCCAGGGTTAGATTTCCACACATTTCCAACCTAGGCGTGGGGAGGTGAAATTGGTAGCGGGAGGGCAATGCAGAGAAGACCAGGGTTAGATTTCCACACATTTCCAACCTAGGCGTGGGGAGGTGAAATTGGTAGCGGGAGGGCAATGCAGAGAAGACCAGGGTTAGATTTCCACACATTTCCAACCTAGGCGTGGGGAGGTGAAATCGGTAGCAGGAGGGCAATGCAGAGAAGCCTCTGGCCTAAGCGTAGAGCTGCCCAGAGGCGTAGTTCTCAGGGCAGAATGGAAAAGCCTTGCTGACGAGTGTTCGCTATAGACATTCACAGATAGCCATTTCTGACCCACTGGGTGGTTATTTTGTGAGGGCTAAGTGGTATCACAATGCAATGTCCCCTCTGTAACACAACATTGGTAGGGAAGTAGAGTCCCAGGGACATCACTAAAGGAAGCCAATCAGGGGTTCCCAGAGGACATAGCTAATGTCAGTTGGTAACCAGTTGGTAGAGGAAATGGCATGAGCACCCTGGGGCTAAATGTCTCACCCCCCTCCACACCCCAGACCGCCTTACGTCGTCGAGAACCTCAGTGGTGGCCTGGTTCTGCACAGCCTCTTGGTGGGCAGGCCAGCTGTGATTGTGTATGCCGTCTTTCATGTCTCTAAGTAATGCCTTCAGAACATCTATTTGTTCAGTTAAAATCAGGATTTCACGAAAATTGTTCTCCAAAGTCTGACTTTCCTTCCTGTATGCAGAAGAACCACAAGGTGAAAGAGGAAAACAGTAAAGCTCCCACCAACAGCTTCCGGGCCAGCAACAGGCAAAGGAGTCAACGTAAGGGGAGGAAGAAAGATTCTGCAAGGAGGGGAAGGCTGGGATGTGCATCTGTCTGCTTATTACATTTCAGTGTATATGGAAAGCAAGGTGGCCACTCAGAAGACCAGAGTCAGAGGGCATCCTTGCGTGGCTTTTTCTACACTGAACAGGCAGGAGGCAAGCAACCCGCCCTGTCCTGAGTCAAGTAACTTCATACAGGTGAATGCTAAATCCCGATGTCACCCCTCTCAAGTTGGGATGTCCTGCACTTCACGTGCAGCAGATAGAAGTGTTTTTGAAGCTGTAGCCTGGAGATCACACAATGTCTACTATTTATATTCATTTACCCATTCATTGATTCACTTTTATTTGACAGGAGCTTGCCAGCTGTAGCTTCAAAATCAGGATCTTGCTGCTTCAGCCTTCTGAGCACTGGAATTATAGGATCATGCTAGGCTCGGCTGAAAATAGTATTTTAGACAAGTTTGGCTTTTTGTGGCAAGAAACAATGGCCAGGAAAAGTGCCCTTGACTGGCACAACATATAAGGTCTAATACAGGAAAATTATTTTAGTTTTATACATTTCTAAAAACAAAGCCCAGTGTTTCAGTGTTTGGAGTCACAGCAGAGACTGGCCTGTACAAAGCCCCACTCACTTTAATAGTTCTAGTTGCTCCTTAGGGATTCGAAGTCTAGCCTGAAATAAAGGAGAAAGACAATTCTGAACCTTGCCTCTCCACTCAGTTGTCTTTCTTCTGAAATCACACCCGGACCCTTGAAAAAAACCACAGGACATAAGAGCACATTTCATGTATGTCTTCTTTAGCCTGCCATGTATTCCATCGTGACCGTGTTTGGGAAGGTGGCCTTACTCACACTCACACATCCAACAGAAAGTGACACTGAAAGTGAACTCCAGGACAGCAGCCTTGTTGGCTGTTTCTGGAGGTGAAGTACCACTGCCCACTTTGGATGCACGCCTGTTTTCCTGAGGATGGCTTAGGGTCTGGGCCAGCTCCTGGTTCCAGGACCAAGAATGTAAAGGCCTCGAGCTGTAGAGGCTGTCTCAGGAAAACTCTGTCTGTGGGGTTTCATGTAGCTGGCCTTTTGTCCAGGACCAAAGTTGGTGTGCTGGTTAGGGTTTTGGCAACTTAAAACAAGTTGGGAAAGGAAAACCTCCATTGAGAAAATAGCTCAGTAAAATTGTCCTGTAGGCAAGCAGTGGGTATTTTCTTGATTAAGGATTGATGTGGACAGGTCCAGCCCACTGTGGATGGTGCCTACCCTGGGCACGAGGTTCTAGGCTGTTTAAGAAAGCAAACCGAGCAAGCCATGGGGAGCAAGCCAATAATCAGCGTTCCTCCGTGACCTCTGCCTCAGTTTTTATATCCAGGTTTTTGTCCTGAGTTCCTGCCCTGATTCCCTCAATGATGAACTGTGATGTGGAAGTGCAGGCCAAATAAATCCTTTCTTCTCCTTGTTGTTTTTGGTCATGGTGTTTATCACAGCAATAGAAAGCAAACTAGGTGTGGGGGGCGGATGGTGATGGTGCACAGCTTTAATCCCAACACACAGGAGGCAGAGGCAGGCAGATCTCAGAGTTCAAGGACAGCTTGGTTTACAGAGAAAGTTCCAGGACAGCCAAGCCTATACAGAGAAATCCTATTTCCACAAAACAAAAAACAAACAACAAGGTGGAGGAAGAAAGACAGATGGGGGAGGAGATGGGAGAAAGTGGGAGGAAGGAAGGGGGAGGGAGGGAAGGAGGGAGGGGAGGAGGGAGGGAGGGAGGGAGGAAGAAAAGAAGGAAGGAAGGAAGGAAGGAAGGAAGGAAGGAAGGAAGGAAGGAAAAAAGAAAGCAAACTGGAGGAGTCAAGAAAGTTAGGAGATGGCAATGGAGTATAGAGTGGGTAGGACGATCTCATTGAGATCTCAGGAGCTTCTAGGCAAAGGAAAGCACTGTCCTGGCTGGGGCTGGGGATGGGGGAAGGTCAGTCATATGGTATCATTTGTCTTCCCCCTTCTTCTGGAGCTTCTGCTAGGGAGTTTGCAGGGGTCAAAGGTATGGAGAATTGGGGAGATTTCTTAGCCATAAAACCACTTAGAAGAACCCCCACTTGCTTTAAGATTGCTATTGGCTGTTCTCCCAAAACCAAGAGAATACAATGCAAGTTGGACTCACCTTGTAGCATACTCAGTTTTAAATGAGTGACATGCAACAAGAATTTAATGAAACATCACCTGGTAATTATAGATCCGGGAGCCATACTCTGCAATTATGTTAGATATTTGTCTGGGTTTTTGAGAAAACTCTTTTTCTTTGAACCGTGGATGATTTTGAAGTCCTTCAAAGAAAAGGCAAACTCTTGATTAAAGAACTTATCTAGAAACACTTATAAAACACCTTACATGTATTAATAAACATTTCTGTGAGCGGGAAGGAGAGAGTGGTCTTAGAAATTCAGAGTATAAAGGCTAGGGATGCGGCTCAGCATCGGCAGGAGAGTGCTGGCTTTACATGGGTGGCCGGAGCACTGCAGAGGAAGAGGAAGCTGGGGCAGTGGCTCGGAGACAGAGTGCATGCTGCACAAGCATGAGGACCCGGGTTTGGATCCCTGGCAGCTGATGTGGCCATGCATGCTCATAATCCCTACCCTGCAGAGGTGCTGCTATCGGAGACAGCTGAGCGGCTGGAATTCCAGGTTCAGTGAGAGATCTTGTCTCGAAAATTAGGGTGGATCAAAATAGAGAAAAACACCTGACACCGACCTCTGGCTTTTGCACAGTCACACAGGGGTATGTGCACCTGCGCACACATGCACATACACGTATACCTCAAACATGCATGCGTGCGTACATACACACACAAGGTTGAAAAGGACAAGGAGACAGGAACAGATTCTTGAGTGCCCTCACAAAATTATCATAGCAGAGAGAGAGAGAGCGAAAGAGAGAGAGAGAAACAGGTGCAACTCTTCTGGAATCTGTGACTGAGACTGGTTGCCACTAGATCTGAGATGCAAAACAACATCCATTTACTTGAAGGAATCCTGCAGCTTGATTGGAAAGATAAAAGAAGGTGAGCAGAGTCAGGAGACCTGAGGGACTTTACTGGGATGTACACTGTGCTAATTACACATTCCTTTTAGACAGAGAAAGAGGCAAAAGGAGAGAGAAGTAATACCCCCGATGGAACGACGCTAAAAAGTTTTTGAACAGATGAAAACAAATCTGTTCATCCAAGAAACCCAACAGATGCCAAGTAGAACAAACTTCAAGATTCCCCACAACAAAGCACACAATCAAACTCTCCAAAGACAAAGGCACAGAGAACTTGGAAACAGTAAGAAAGAAATGCTTTGCCATGGATATAATTCTTGGCGGGATTATTTGATTTCTCATCAGAAACTATAGATGCCACAAATCAGTGGGATGATGTGTTTAAAGTGCCCACAGGACAATCAGTGTATTTATAGTACCGGAGAAGTTTGTATTCAGCAAAACTAGAACTCTTGGCAAATGAAGAGGGAGAGGGGAGGTGAAGGGGTGCTCAAACAAACCCTGGGGATCTGTTGCTGTCTTTTGGGTTAAGTGAAAGAATGTCCCGTGGGACAGCTTAATGCTATATGAAGATGCTACCGAACTGGCTAACAGCTAATAAAAGCCAGCATTATAATAACAGCTAACAGCTATATAATTACTGGCTAACAGCTAAAAAAGTCAGCATTATAATAACGTGGGTCAGTGTGTTAGTTCCTTTTCTCACCACTGAGACAGAATATCCAACAGAAGTAGCTTACAGGAGGAGACATTTATTTCGGCTCAGTTTTAGATGCTAATGGTCTACCACAGTGAGGAAGGTATGATCACTAGTGGAACACTACACATGATGCTAGGAGCTTGTGGCATGACTTGCTTACATCATGGTAGATCAGCAAGAAGAAATCTTGCACCCGAAGCAGGACCAAGTGATAAGCCTCAAGCCTACCCCCAGAACTCTATATCTGCCAGTTCCATATCTCAAAGGTTTAATAACAGCTCTACCTGCTAGAGACTAAGTATTCAAACATGAGCCTGTGGGAAACATTTTATATTAAATTATAATAGATGGCAACTCAGGTTTAATTTCTTAAATGATTTAAAAGATAAACAAATGAAACATAATGATAAATCCATGTTAATGGATACCTGATTATTTGCATGATTTACAAGCTCGATTGCTATCAAATCATTTTGTTATTAGTTCTGACTATTATAATTCCCATAGTAACCACTAAGAAAATATTTAACTTGTGTGAGAAGAGTCTCAAAATGTACATCACAACCAATTCAACATAAAAGGCGGTCACAACAGAAGAAAGTAGAAACAACCAAAAGATATAAGACGTAGGAGAAAAACAGGAAAAATGGCTGAAGAAAATCTTTTCTTGTTGATGATTAAATGTAAATGGTTCGACTCTCCAAGTCAAAAGTGATGGTACCTGCAAGCAATCCTAACACTTTGGAGACTGAGGCAGGAGGATCAAGAATTCCAAGTCAAGGCCTGGAGAGATGGTTCAGGAGTCAAGAGCTCTTGCTGCTTTTCCAGAGGGTCCAGGTTTGACTCCCAGCATGCACATGGCAGATTACAACCATCTCCCACTCCAGGTGATAAAAAAGACCTCTTCTTTGACTCTATGGGCCCAGAGATGTATCTCAGTGGTAGATACTTGCTTAACATGTGTATGGCTCTAGGTTTGATCCCCAGAACTGGAAAGCAACAACAACAACAACAACAACAACACATACACAATGCTAAAAGAAATGAGAGAACTATCTGAACAGAAAGACAATCCATAAATCTATGTTCAGTAATTCGACCATTTATTGCTATTAAATTGGCAATATTTCCCAAATCTATTTACAGATTTGAAACAATCCCTGCCACTGGCACAATAGGCTTCTGGGCCAATGGGAAAGACTTAGACACACATCTATGGTCAACTGAACTTTTGTCAGGATGCCAAGACTATTAAAAGTATCCCTATGGGAGAATTATCTCTTCAGCAAATGGTACTGAGCCAATTGGATACTCAGATGCAAGAGAATGAATTTGGAATTGTGCTCTGCACCACTTGACCATAAATGGGCCAATGACATGAATGTAATTGCTAAAAGAAACCATGCGGGGGCTGGAGAGATGGCTCAGAGGTTAAGAGGATTGCCTGCTCTTCCAAAGGTCTTGAGTTCAATTCCCAGCAACCACATGGTGGCTCACAACCATCTGTAATGGGGTCTGGTGCCCTCTTTTGGCCTGCAGGCAGACACACAGACAGAATATTATATACATAATAAATACATAAATATTATTAAAAAAAGAAACCACGCAGAAGGAAACAGCAAATCTTCACTGTTGGAATTTTGCAATGGATTTCTTGATTAAGAAGCCATCAAACTTATAAACATATATGAACCAAAAGATAAAGTAAAAAAAATAAAAATAAAAGATAAAGTAAAAAAAAATGATTCCCTATGCTGGAGAGGATGTGGAGTAAGGGGAACTCTCATCCATTGCTGGTGGGAATGCAAACTTGTGCAACCACTTTGGAAATCAGTGTGGCGGTTTCTCAGGAAATTGGGAATCAACCTACCTCAGGATCCAGCAATACCACTCTTGGGAATATACCCAAGAGAAGTCCAATCATACTACAAAAGCATTT
>PVIU01019401.1:0-36470 GCA_004026605.1 Ondatra zibethicus
CACAAACATATGAACACCTCATATTTGACAAAGGGGCTAAAATTATACAATGGAAGAATGAAAGCATCTTCAACAAATGGTGCTGGCATAACTGGATGTCAACGTGTAGGAGAATGAAATTAGACCCTTATCTGTCACCCTGCACAAAACTCAAGTCCAAATGGATTAAAGACCTCAACATAAATCTAACCACACTAAATAGTATTTTTTTTTATAACATCCAGTTTCTCCTCCCTCTTCTTCCATCCCCTCCCTTTTCCCATCTACCTCCCTCCCTCTCTGCTCCTCCTCCATCTCTATTCAGAAAGAAGCAGGTCTCCCATGGACTTTCAGAAAGCATGGCACACCAAGTTGAGGCAGTGTTTTGGCCAGATCCATTAAGACCCCCAAAAGCCAACAAGGAGACTGAGTCCCATATGTTAGCCTTTATTTTATGCAAGTTTTCAAACTCAGTCCCTCGGCATGTCCAACCAGTTTGAATAGTTGTAGAGCCCTGAGCTCAGTTAGAGTTGGGTTTTTATAGTAGTAAAAGTGGGGATGAGGGATTTTTAAGGCTCAGGACCCCTGATTGGCTGACATTTGTCTAAGGTTTGTCCTGGTGAGTGTGCTGGCAGGTGATCCTATCTATAACGGTTGGAACATTAGGCATTTCTTTTGGATGGTCTGTTCTTGGATGGTACTCAGTTAATCTCAGTTTGTGGTTCTTCCTGCAACCAGGTATTGCCTCAGAGTCAACTGCTGAGACTCAGGCATCCATTAAACTTATCAATGGCTGAGTCCTACACTGGCAGGTGATAATGGTTAAAAGTAAAGAACTTCCTTTGGATGGTCTGTTTCTATTTATCTTATCATGGCTGGCCCCTACATCAGTACCAAGCTGCTTCCCTTACATCAAGGTGGGAGGAGATAATCCAGCAAGGAAACCAGCACAGACAGTCTTATGTGAGGGAATCGGACTCAGAGGTCCTATAGTCCTGCACAGTGAGTAGAACATGTTGGTACACAAAGAGGTGACAAGGCAAGGAGACCATAGAAGGCTAAACAGGTTGACTCTGATCTTAGACAATTTTCTCTTTATGTTACCCAGTCTGTGATATTTTATTAGTTTATCTTTCTATTTCTATAAAACTTTTTATATAAATAACAATATAAACCAAGTTTCCATTTTTACAAAAGACATTTAATTTCATACTTAAAATAATTTAAGATACCATAAAGTTCACACCATGACAGTTTTTTAGCTTATTACCAGAATAATTGCTCCCTTAGTTTGTATCTATCAACTTAAATAATATTGGAGTCTCAATTTAGAAAATATTTTAAAAAGAATATTAAACGGTTAATAAAAGGCATGATAATAAGTCACTGCCCTGCAAGCCAAAGTTTATGAATATATATCATTTTAATTATGACATGAATTTTCAGTTGTTGGAGGTTATTTAAATACATTGTTCATTTAGCAAAGTATACAAATGAATGAAGCCTAAGAGATCTCGATTCTCATAACTGGTAATGTATAAAACACTGTCAACAGTCTAGAATATGCATGAGGTAAGCCTGTAAAATATGTAATGTGAGCAATAAAATATGCAAAATCAAGAGCTAAAGTATATAGCTTAGTCAGTAAAACTTGGCAAGCATAATGATTAAACAATTTACTGAAATAGCAAAATATGCAAAAAGGAGCAAGCAATCTTATTTATTAAACTGAGGTATTGGATCACCAATAGATAGTTCCAGAAGGTTTGATTTGAAAAGTAAGCTATTTGCATGATCTACGCAGCTCTGTCAGCAGATTATGTATCTCGATCATTGAGCTCTATGAAAAATTAATTACCTAACTACAGGATTTTATGATCACAACAGAAGAAATTAATTGAGACACTTATGAGTTTATGTGTATGATTTTAAAATTTTAAATGGCATTTTAGAGGGCTTTGCAGTGTGCTTTTTTTAGATCCTCTCTATATATCTACTGTTCTTACTGTCCAATGTTTTATAAATGTTGGCTGTCTCTATTTTAAAGTAGTTTTTAGAATTCATACATTAAATAAATAATAACAAAGTTGTTTTAATGATATCATATAAAATTACTGCCTATTCATTGATACCAGAGTATCCATTCACCCACATAAAATCAGGCAGAAAATAGGAAAGAAGTATTTTTATAAAATAATAGCAATGATTACTAAAATAATGTGTTAGTGAAAGCAGAAATTCTTTGAGTGTACCCAGGATTGTCTAGACTCTCAGAGAAGGGACATTCTCTAATCACAGGGCATCAAGGAGGAAGAGAAATACATTGATGTTCCTAAGACAGTGTTCACCGATCACAGCAGTAGAAGAGGAACACAAGCAGAAAGCTGGTTGTATGGAGCGCTGACCACAAGCCATGTGTATAATCCCCACAAGAATTAACAACGTTTTTATTCTCGGAATCTGGAGACTTTGGGGGGCTGACAAAACCTGGGAAGCCATACAGAAACTATAAGCGTTACCATTCAGATGCAAAGGTATCCTGGCAATTGGAAGTCAAGGAATGCCACAAAGTCACAGTGCACAACAAACCTCCCACAAGAGATTTTTTTGAGATAAAAAAAAAAACACACAAAACAAAACAACACACACACACACACACACAAAACATAAAACAAGAGGATGGCAGGTCTGCTCAGGTGAGAAACAGCTGCAAGGAGAACAGGATGCAGGATTTATATAGTGTTTCTTGGGTAGGGGGTGGAACATTTCAGGGTGAAGCTTTTGAGTGTGGAGATTGGTGGGATTTCAAAATCCAAGGTTGGGCTTTTTATCGTGTAGAATGGGGGACTGGTCCAGTCCTTAGTGTAATTAGAATGTTCTGTGAACGGAACCCAGCAGTGGTTGGAGGTCCCCAAGGGGAGAGAAACCCGGCAACTCTATGGCTTGAGGCACTTTCATTCCCTCCTTTTTTTGTTTATTATTGATAAACAATCAAGTCATGGTAAAAGGGGTGATGTTGTCATCACTTCCTGTTGAATCAATTTGGCCCTGGAAGGAAAGGATAGTCTGAGCCACCCAATGGAGATTCTGGATGAACTATAGCTAGGGAAACAGTCAGTCCGATTCAAGGGCAGTATCGGCGGATACACACAAGTCTCTAAGAGAGGATCTGACATGAGCTGATCATTTGTTATGCTATGCCACTCTAAACCCTGTGATGGCCAAGGTTCTTCACCAGACACCACCCCTAGCTTTGGAACCAGAGCACAAGTCCCACACCACCAAACAGGTAGGCAGTTAGGTATACTTGAGTGCTACAGGAAATCAAGGCATTGTGAATGTTTTAGCATAGAGAGACTGGGGTGTCAGTACTAAGGGTTGAGGAATTATTGCAGTCTGTGGAATCCAGGGTACCCACAAAGAGTGTTCTTGAGGATTTAAAGCAGTCTCTGATACTGAAGAGAGAGATGTAGGAGAGATAAGGGGTGGTAGTGATACTTGACTCAGAGCAATTAATGAGTGTTGAGGTTAAAGAATCTAACAAAGCAATGGGCTAGGACACAAATGGTATTCATGACTTTGTCCCAGAAGAGGCACATAACCAGTATTCTCCGAGTCAATGCTCCAAGAGCATTGTTCAGTGACTGATATGCAGAGGTTAAGGTCTGAAATAAAAGATGGTATGACAGGGAGGTGAAATCACTATTATCAAAAAGTGGTGTTATTAGAGATGTAAGAACCTCTGTGGAACTTCTACTGTATCTATACCTAGAGTTTGAGAGAGTGGGATGTGTACCCTCTGCATTTTGATTGTGCCTGATGGACTGCTGGGATAAGTGTTATAGTAAAGGTTACCAGGGATTCTCATCTCCCATCTGGGGTACCATGGGTCATTACTTAGAATATACAAGAGTGGTCATTTTGCATAAAAGATAGAACACCTTCCTAAATATGCATCCTGTCTCCTATAGAACCAATAAGGGCAGTCTCCATAATTCTATGGCTAACATCAACAGCATTCTCTAGTAAGATCATAGAGAATTTAAGCATATGGGACAGATGTTTTAGAAGTTGATTTCAGTCTTATAAGGATAAGTATTTTCTTTTAGCAACCTGCTGGTAAGCAATCTCCAAACACCACCATGTGAGTTGTCTGGTTGACTCCTTAAGAACAGGTTTCTTAATCCTTTGAAATCTTAATATAGCGATAGCATGGGGGGGGGATCTCTTAATATAACAATAGCATAGAGGAGGAAAGAAACCTCAAGACATTTTCATTACCTTCAGAACTTTCTTCAGAACTTCAGAAGCTTTTGTATCCTTAGACCTTTATACATTTTCTTGGTCTCCTATTGCAACTGGACTGTTTTCACCAACAGCCTTTCCTGGGCTCTCTTCAAGAATTCACCACTGCCTTATAATGCCAAACTTCAGTTTCTTTCCATGACCCCTTCATGTCTTTTTAAAACTAATGCCACCTAGTGACACTTACATTACAATGGCCAGCTACCAGTATGAAGTACATTCTTGTATGAGTACATGGAGGTGCAGCTTTAATTCCTTATTAAATAAACATTTGTTTTTAAATTTCATAAATGTTTTTATTTTTTTGTTTTCAGTACAGCAACTATTATTCTAAAGCAGAGAAAATGAGCATAGGAGTAAGCCCCCCCCCCAAAAGAAGAGAGATGGACAAGAGTTATAGGGAAATAAATCAACCTTTGATGGTCTAATATAGATCAATTTCCCAACCCTATTAGGATGGGCTTTTAGTTAAAGATAGGGGATCTCCATATGTCAGAGTTGCCCTAGACAGGTACAGTTAGGAAGACACAGAGGAGGAAGGAGCAAGTTTAGCTATAAAAGATTTTCAGATAATTTGTTTGTGCAACAGCAGAAGTTTCCACCATTGAAATTCAAGCACACCAATTTAGGCCATTGGACTTTATGGAGACAAAGCTGTCTGTAGTTACAGAGTGAGGGTTTAATAAAATCCAAGTCAGTGGAGGAAACAAACTCCCCTGGAAGGAGTTTCTATAAGCTCCAAGTAGGAGCTGAGAAGTAAGAGAGATGCCCGAGAAGACAGAGAATCTGTGAGACATCCAGGATGGAGCTGAGAGACAAGAGGGACAAGGTCATAGAGGCCCAGAAGGGCTTAAGATGCTGGGCTTAGCAGGCAGCTTCTTTGGGGAGGCAAGAAAAATTCTGACATATTGGCCCAGGAGGGCACTAAAAATGGTGTAACAGGTAGCTCCAAAGGAAAGATGGCCAAGAAAGGCTACAGAACATGGGGCAGGTAGGTAGCACCGAGTGGAGGTGAGTAAGTTCCAGAAGGTGCTGAAAGGAGCAATGAGGGAGCGGAGGGTTAAATGCTGTGGTAACAAAAGTTTCAATCTGGGGCATCCCCAAGTGGACTAAGAGACTTGCCAGAGAGAAATGTCGCAAATCACAGAGGAGAAGCATCCCTTTCTACATGAAGGGTACCCAGTAGGTGAAAGGAAGCTTCATGGTACACAGGTTAGGCTTTCATAGTATAAGCAAGCAAAGCAGGGAGCTTCATAGTGACCCTTACACAGATTAAGGGGAGAGACAAGTGTTTAAAACAGGTAGAGGAGGAAATAGCTGGAGAAGCACAAGTGTCTTAGTAAGAATTGTCCACATGTTAGGGCCCTGAAGGGCATTGCAGGGAGTATGTCCATTTGGTAAGCAGATCAAAGGGCATAGAAGAGAGAAAGAAGGAATCCAAGAGAATAAGCTGGTCATCCTTAAGAACGATAGACTATCATCCTTGGTGGTGGGGACTGTAAATACTGAATCGAGTATTTTCTATCCAGGTTAATGGTTTTGTGAGTTGGAGTGATAGCTAATCCCAGATAAGTAACCCGAGGAGTGGACAGCTAGAGTGTAGGGGGTGAGACCTTAGTAGCAGTGTCTCACAGAGGTTGCTGAGAACTGAGTCTCCTGCAAGGTTTGCTCCTCATTTTCACACTGACTTTGAATCATTACTGTGTCTCAAAAGTCTGCCTATTATGATCTTTTTTGTCATTCTGCTCACAGAATTTTGAAAGTGTGAGACTGTAGTTCAGTTGTTAGAGAGCTTGACTTCTATACACATAAGACTTAAGTTTGATCCTCAATTCTTGATCATCTGGATATGGTGGCCCATGCTTGTAATCATAACACTAGGGAGTGGAGGCAGAAGGATTGTGGATTAAAAGTTAAGATTGCTCTTGGCTATACAGGAAGTTCAAAGACAATCTGGGTTACATGCAACTCAGTTTCAGAAAAATATTTTGAAGTAAAAATAAGTATGTTTTTGAAAAAATTTAACTCTTCTTTCTATTCTTTCACTTTTTCCATTTTGTTAAATTTTTGTTTTGATGCAGTTTGTGAAGTTGTATGGATTATGAAGAAGATGTATCAATCTTTAAAATATTATACAACGAGTTAAAATAAAAATATTAAATATTTTAGAAGTCCAAGACATATTCCTCTCATTTTCTATTTTATATTTATGTGAAATTGTCTCCTTAGTGTTTATGATTATAAAATCAAAATATTAATAGTGAAAAACATTAAGATAAACTGTGTCATGCAGTGGCAAATGTGGGATTAAGATGTAATGCTCTTTGTTCACAAAATAATTCATCTATTAATGTATATGTTTTCTTTCTTCTTTTATAAACGGTAAATTTATACATATACAAAGTACTGTTTTAAAATGAATTTCTTCATACTGATTTTTAGTAATAGTTCTATATATCCATTTTTACACCTGTGTATACAGAAGCATGTAAAAATTACTAATACAAAGGGGCTATAAGTGGAAAGAGTTAAGGAGTTCTATTATACACCACCCAATGGGAAACTGAAATTGCTCCTCACAAGACATGCAGATCATGGGGGTGCCCTCTGACGAATGACAGAATTGGACAGGATACCTTGTCTTTCCTCCAAACTTACCCAGCAAAATTAATAGTAACTTCACATGGAAGTTTGGAACAAAACATTACAAGGCAGACAGTATGAAAGGGATCACATAATTTAACAAAAATATGACTTTGGGACTAGGTGGTGCCTCCTCCGTTCAAAGCACTTGTTGCTTTTGCAGAGGACCTATGCTCAGGTCCCAGTACCAGAATAGCTGTTGTAGTCTTCTTAACGCCAGTTTCAGGAGATCTGTTGCTCTCTTCTGGTAACTGTGGTCCTCATGCATGTATGCATATAGGCAAACATCCTTAATAATAACAAAAATGAATATTTTTAAATTATATTTTCTCTGAATTTATTCTTTGATAATTTAATTCACAAATGTGTTATCTTCTCATTACTGTAACATCTCCACCTCTCTAATATTTCTGCCAAACTTATTTACCAGCCTTCTCTCCACGATCTCTCTCTTCCTGGGTCTCTGTGTCTCTGTACTCCCTAGTGTGTTTTAGCAATATTATCTGTATGACCATGAATTTGTACCCCCATAGTAGCCTTGCAGATTCCTTCTAATCGTTCAGTAGTGAGTGACACAATAATGTGTGACTATGTAGGAAAGGCAGGAACCTAAATTTTGTTAAAAAATAGAAATAGCTAAATGGTGGTCATGTGCATCTTTAAGCCCTGCACTTGGGAGGCAGAGGTAGGTGGGTCTCTGTGAGTTCTAGGCCAGCCTGGTCTGCAAGAGCTAGTTCCAGGACAGACTTCAAACTTATGCAAAGAAACCCTGTCTCAAAAAAAATTAGAAAATAATTATCAAAAGGACCACGTGTGGGGTTTCACAGAAAGACACGTTAATCTATTAATAAATATGTGTGAAACAAAAGAAAATTTAGAATCTAATCTGAAGATGAAAATTAAACAAAAATACATTTCAAATGACAAAATAGCACTAATCAGGCTGAGCAGCAGGCTGGCTAGGGCAAAAGAAAAGTTCAGTCAGGAAGAAATGTGGTCAGTTATTTGTGAGACATTTGCTGTGTTCCGTTCTGTTTATGGCAAGGGCAGCTGGGAATTGTGCTCAAATGGGAAGTTCCAACTCTCTCAGATCAGGTTAGAAGGGTTATTCTGTTCTATGGGGAATAGAGTTGGAAGTAAAGGTTGAAAAATATGCTTACAAAAGTGTCTATGATACTTTTGAAATGAAGTAGAAATAGTATAATCAATGTGAAATACAAACATCGATTGCATCTGACAGAAGCAATAAAGCTATCCAATTTATCACACTTGAAATAGAAGAAATTTGAAAGCCAGGCAACATGGCACATTCCCGCAATCCCAATACGAGGAAGGCTGAAGATGGGGCATTTTGAGTTTCAAACATCTTAGGTTATGTACTGGAATTTTTCTTCAAACAACAAAGACAGAGAGAGAGAGAGAGAGACATACAAACACACACACTCACACAAGTGAGAAAAGATATTCAGTAATGAATGAGCTGTATTTCCTCACTTGATTAACAAACAGAATAGAAAAGTTCATTTATCTCCTCCAGAGTATCTTAAAAACATAACCTTATGTTATGGTAAACCACATAGTCAGAAATGTCAGATTTTATGGAGTTATTTCATAATGAAAATAACAGAAGATAATAACAACAATCATCTTGAAATCCTCATGTTTTAGTGTGTAATCTGAAAGTCAGTTAACTAGCAGACTGAAAAAAGTAGATTTCTATTGTCAGTAGAACAAAACAATAGTAACAACAAAAACCAGAATACATATCCCTGAAGTATAATTTTGAAGTAACTGACATCTATCTGCTTGGTTGTTTGTGTATGTGATATATAGAACAGGAAAAAAACAAGCAGGAACATTTAGCAACACCCAATAACCCTTGCAGTCACTCAGCTAGGTAAAGTTAACCCTGGAAGATAGCCAAACAGATGTGCAAACATAGCACTTAATAGTTTTGAAGAAGCATAGTCTTAATGTCTGAAAATGGCCAATCAATTTAAAACTGCATCTGTATGAATAGGATAGACAACATTCCAATAATGGAAATCAATGAGGTGAGTGTAGAGTTCTTCCCTGATCTGGAAGTGGAAAATGAGAAGTGTCAATATGTTAATTTACCTTAATATCCATGGGGTATTCAAGGAGTGAGTCTACAGATGGAGGTTCGGGACTTTCCAGTAAATTCAGAAAATGATCACAAATTTCTTTAACAGCTTGCCCCAGTGAAAACGTATTTGTGTTGACAGGTCTCATGACTACAACGTCATTGACTTGAGACTAAGAATAAAAGAAGTTTGGTGATATATAAAATTTCTTTCTCTCTCTCTATCTCTCTCTCTCTCTCTCTCTCTCTCTCACACACACACACACACACACACACACACACACACCCCATTTTAAAAATAAGAGAAAAGGGAGTGCGGTATAGTGTTTGAGTTTTGCTTATCATGCCTGAGCCTGAGATTCAGACCTATCACTGAAAACTGTTAACAGTCAGAGAGTAATTAATTAGCTTAAAAATTATTTTCACTTTTAACTTTTCTTCAAGAATGAAAATTGCCTGACAAAGAAAATTTATTATAAACTATATAAACTGTTTTCCAGACTGCCTTAGCTACCTTTCTGTTGCTCTGACAAAATGTCATGAACAAGGCAATTCATAGAAGGAAGGGTATATATATTTGGGCTCATGGCTCCAGCGGGATACAATTTTATCGTGGCAGGAAGGCTTGGTGGCAAGTGGTAGTCATGGCAGCAAGAACAGGTTGCTGAGAGATCACAACTTCAACGACAAGCAGACACAGACAGGAAAAGTTTAATGTGTCTTTGCACAGATGATTGACAGGACCAACTGGAATGCTTCTTTCCCATGCAGGCCAGAGATTATATTCTCTTGACCAGAAGGACTTTTCCTTTAATGCAACCTTATTGCATTTCTAACAATTTTATGTTTTATTTAATTTTATAGTAAAATATTGACACATCTATGCGAATAATTGTTCAGCACAATATTGAAAATAGTCATTTAATAAATTTTCCTCCCTATTGTTTGTTTTTCACAACCTTACCAATGTGCTTTTTCAAAATGAAGGACTAGAGAATGACAAACACTGTTTCTCTGCCAGATTTCAGGAGTAAAATATATGTGGAATTTTAATAATATCCCAAACTAATCTCACTATCTTAGAATTATAAAGACTTCTTTATAATTTTTTTTACATATATGAGTGTTTTGTGTGCCTGTATTTATATGCACCAATGTGCCTGTCTGCTGCCAGAAGAGGGCAACAGATGCATGGGAGATGAAATTACAGAGGGTTGTGAGCCACCATTTATGTGACTGGAGTCAATCCCTAGTCCTGTGAAGAGTAAAAGTGATTTTAACTACTGAATCATCTCCCCAGCCCAAATTTCCTAGAACTTTAGCGGTAAAATGTTGAGAATAATTTCAAAATTGTTCAGCAAACTTGTGAATGCTTGAAACTACAAATAGCATGAATGTTGAAACACTGCATGGATGGGGAGTGTGTGTGCATGTGTATGTGGGAATTATATGTTTGTGTGAACAGATGCATAGGTGTGCACACCCATAGACAGGAAGGTAGAGATCTCAACAGAATGTCTGGTGTCTTCAACTACTACAGGTGCAGTGTCTCCCACTGAACCTGAAACAGTGGGTTTTGACCATCCTGTCTTTCCAGCAAGTCCCATTCTTTGCTCTCTCATTCCCAATTCCACTCCACCCCGAAATGGAAAGGGTTGCCAGCAGTAAAGCCAGATACTTCCATGGATGAAGGATATCCAAACCGAGGTCCTCATGTGTAGAAAAACTTACACTCAGTCATTACCTCAACCCCACCATAGATCCATTTGGATGTGGAAAGTCCATCGTAACAGAGGGTTTGTGGGATGAAGTGAGGTTTGGATGATGGTTTTGCCTTGATTTTTAAGAAATGCCATCAGTTGACTGTCACTAAGATTATTATACTTCTTTTCACGTCTACATCCAAGTTTAACACAAGTCAACTGTTTTAATCTATTCTTTTGAAGGTTGCCGCAATGTTTTAGTGAAATCTTGTCTCACACTGATTGAGATATTTGTACGTAGAAGCAACTTAGAACATTGTTTTGTGTAGGAGTAACAAGTGTGAAGTGAGAGATCTTTCTTCTATTCCTGTGAGCAACTAAATAAAGAATCATCTCAGAAATATTGAGACTACCACACTTACAGTACTGACCAATACTTAGGGCCTGATTTCAGACTAAGTGTAAAATCATCACTCTGACTGTGGTGTCTGAACTAATCTTAATTTTCTTGTTAAAACCTTAAGGGATTTCATTTTAAATAGCATTGCATTTTCAAACTTGCAGTAAATAAATTATGTGCTAACTTCTACGAGGTAAATTAACTTGTTTCATTCTAAACAGCATTCAGAGTGGAGAATTTTTGCTTCCATCTACAGCAGATAGGAATAAATACAGACTCAGAGCCAGACATCACACACACACACACACACACACACACACACACAATGAGAGAGAGAGAGAGAGAGAGAGAGAGAGAGAGAGAGAGAGAGACACCTTGGAACACTCACCTCTAAATGGCTGTGTCCATCAAGTCTCTCCCCCCAGAAATCAGGGAACCCCTATAGATGAGGAACTAGAAAGAGTGTAAGAGTCAGAGAGGATGAAGAATACAAAGAAAATAAGGACCTCTAAACCAACTGAGCAAAGGTCATATAAACTTACAGAGACTAAAGCAGCAAGCACAGGATCGACACGGGTCTATGCCAGGTCTTCTGAGCATATATTAATGCTGTCAGCTTAACATTTTTATGGGGCTTCTAAATATGTGAACAAGTGGATCTTTGATTCTTTTGCCTGCTCTTGGTTTCTTTTCCTTCTGTTTGTTTGCCTTGTCCAATTTTGATGTGCTTTTTTGTTTTATTTTATTATATTTTATTTTGCTTTATTTTGCTATTTTCTCTTAAAGTTGGTTCTTTTCCAGTGAGAGACAAAGATCCATATGGGAGAGGATATGGGAGGAGTAGAGTGAGGAGAAATTGTAATCAGAATATATTGTGTGAGAAAAAAATCTATTTTCAATAAAGGCAATGAAGATGGGGAGAGCAAGACTCTTATAACATTGGAAATAAAGTGTCCAGGTCTCAGTGCTAAATGTTCAGCACAGAGGATGATTTATAGTATATACTATTTTTGTTTTATTGTCTATTGTTATGTTTAGCTCCTTCCCACCTCTTCCAGTATCCTCAACAGAGGAGCGAGATGAAAATAATGCAGATGTTTTAAAAAGTAGTCTGCATAAGAAGTTAAAGGCAGTTTGATGGACTAAAGGCACAAGATCTAATAGTATTGCTTAATGATGGTGGTAAAATCATCATAAATACTGTAGAAAGGGTGATAGAAATGAAAAATAGTCGCTGCTGTGGTGAGAAGACAAAATAGACTCTGCACTTTACTTTAACATGTTATGTTTGACTTCTCTGTTCTTGACTGACCTGATAATTTTATAACACCGCATATCTGGGCCTCTCCATCTGCTGACATCAACACCCTGTGTATTTATGTTACTATTGCACACAGTAAATAGAACTTGCCCTATAGTCCTCTGTTGTTAATACAGAAATCTGTTTAGTCACCTTTTAACCCTGAGCTATTTCTCTTTAATAGTGAAAACATTTTGAAAGAAAAATGAGATTGATATCACCATGGCTTCAGTGTCCAAATATAGAGTGCTCTGTGGGTCTGTTGTTGTGGTTATGTTATTGCTGAGTCCTGAGCCTAGGGTGAAAACAGCAAATATGTAACTGGTCCATTAATAGAAGGATAAAGATATTTCTAGAGAGATGACCTCAACAAGACAAGATGAATTGAAAAAATCCTTAATATGAAAAGTTTTAAATGATTTACTTTCATTTTTACATGAAATAATGGTAATAACTTGTATTATTAACATATTTAAACAATTTCAGTGGAATTTTTGTTATTTGCACTTCTGAAAGGCAACATTTAAGTGAAAAATTTCCAAGTATTATTATGTATATCCTGAAATTTCGTTAGCACTTATCTAGTTGATGCTACCTGACACCTCAATTCCTTTAATTATGTAGTGTATTGCAGTGAGTGGTCTAGCTCATTTAGAGTACTATTTAAAATCATTTCCTTTGTGTTGGAGAAATAACCTCTGATTTTTGTTGCAGCAAGTGAAAAGAGGATGAGATGTAGGTGTTCAGACCGATATTCAAAACATCAATCTCTAATTCTGAACATAAAGAACTGATTTTTTCCTTTTAGCGTTGCAAGTGCCATCTTGATCACCCAATCAGAAAACTACAAATCACGCAGCAATCAACACCCTATTACTTCCTGACATCAATATGAGTTTTCATAGAAGGCAGAAATTAAAATGATACCAAAGGGGAGAATAGAATTCTCCAATGATTAGTTCTGCCTCTTCGCTTCCATCTGGGATGGTTTTTTCAAATTACTAGCTTCAATAAGCACAGGAAATGTGCTACACAGTGAGAACGCCTGAGAGTCTAGACTTATCAAGTTCTTTAAGCACAAGTTTCCTGTGTTTTGATTTGATGTTAAGCAGGTCCCCACAGTTACTACAACAGATTATTGGCTCAGTGAGAATAACTGAGGGATGAAGAACTATAAGATCAAGTGTCTGCCATTCAGATGTCACACGTAAGTACAGCAGATTACCTATAAACACTATTTCACATATGAACAATTCTTTCCTTTGACATATGAGTGAGTGCCACGTTTACTTTTATATAAGGGACAAACTATAAAGGCCTGAAACCAGGAAGGTATCTGCTATTAACTATTAGCTATTAGCCTGCTCTGGGAATCACATTTATATTGGAAGATTATTTACAGAAATAAGTAGATCTTGTGTGCAAGCTTGGTCTTGGGGTATGAGGTAGAAAACTTGAAAATAGTGTAGAGATGTAGTGACTGAGATGCCTTTGTGGTTCTTTTGAAACCTGAAAAATGTTTGCATCCCTACTAAGAACAGGGCAGATCATTTTTGTACGTTGACAGTGAACACAATTTCAGGTAGAACACTTCATCCCCTGTATCATCCAAAATTACTTGACTTTGACCTTCACTTTGAAGAACTCAGATAAGGCAATGAAACACAGTCATGTGGAGAGGAAAAGAGACCCTATTTTTCTGAGATCAAAAATAAACATAGTTTCTACAAGATTTAACAATCAAAACGTGCCTATTTTTGTAATGTTTTCTTTAATATTGTCAACAAGGATTGCCTTGCTATTTCATTAATTTTGAAAGCCACAGTATAATTATATAGAATACTATCTTTAATTTCTACTTTCTCCTATTAAAGAAACTGCATACCAATAGTTGAGGTTTGGAATACTTTTCCTTTAATGATTTGACCATTTGGGAAAAAATATGTCTGAAACTTTGAAAATAATGCATTATGTTTTATAGTTATTTGCTGTGTTACTCCTGAAAACATAATAAAACACTAAAACATTTTATATTAAAGAGTTTAAGTTGTTATAAAACAATTGCTGCTATTACTAAATTTGTGTGTTATGCCACCAAAGTAATGTTTCTGTCTTGGGAAGTGCAATTTCATCATAAATAGATTGTTTTGTGCTTGCTTTGATCATGTTTCTTACCCAAATTAAATAAGTTCTATAGGGTAAAAAATACTTAGTTAAATGAGAGAATTTTAGCAAATAATCGAGACAGACAATCAAGTAGGCAACAATGTAGCTTTTTTTCTCCTGGTTGTCTAAGATAGAATTAATGCTACTCTGTGTGCATGTGTCCTGAGAGTCTGATTAAGTTCACTTTGTCTAGTTTCTTCTTTCCTAGTCTTGGTTTTTGTTTTGTTTTTACCATGTCTTATATGATTTCATTTTAATCGTTGTTTTGTCCTTTTGCTGGTTGCATCATTGTTTTCTTTCATGTAAGGAACAATAAGGTTGTTGTTCATTTCAGAAACAAGAAAATATATAACACATAGGAAAACAATCAAGCAAACAAACGAATAATAGAAAACAAAGCACATGCATATTGCCTCTTGTTTCTGCTGCGATTTCTTCTCTCACTTTCTGTAACTCTTCGCTGATGTTTTACTAGAAACAAAAGGATAATGAATTGGAAACAAACAAACAAACAACAACAATGAAAACTTTTGAAATACCAGACAGTTGGGGGTCTTATCTGCTGGTTTCCATATATAGTCATTGAAATTAAAAAGGAATTTCAATAGCATGCTTAAGTTTTATTAAAGAATAAAAGTTTATGAGACTAGTTCTTTTTGGGAGAATAATCCTATAGAGTTTATTTTTTTAAAAAAAACATGAATTCCATTTTCTTGCTCTTTTTTGGTCTGCAAATTTGATTAAGCAGTTATAATTTACATATTGGATTAATGTGGCACCTAGGGTGCAAAAACTCTCGGGGAAACTATGACTACACAACACAGTTCAGGCTATATTCTGCTTTCTTTCTGTGTGCTCTGGGTTCAGCTCAGAGTGCAGTTGTAATCACACAGACTATTGTATGTGTCCCTCAGCATCTCTGTAACACATGCAGGCAAACAGGTACACAGACATGGCTTCTGAATAAATACATATGGGAGTCCTTGACATTCCCTTAGAAAATGTCCTCGAACTACCTCCATTGGTTGCTTTATTGCTCCTCTGAGGATGGCAGTTCTGGGTGTTTTCTCTCTCTATCACAGTTGCTGTGCTACCATTAGGAAGGGGTAGGTTTTTTGAGAGATGCATGGCCTTCTCATTGTTTATGATACACTTGAAAAACTGAAGAACTATTTGAGACCTACACCCAGCTCTAGGCATGGAGTAAGTAGTATCATCCAAGGACAGTGAAGTATAGGTCTGGCTCCTTCCTATTTCTACTATAAAAGTACATCAGAGGTTCAAATGTGATGCAGACAGTTCATGTATATTCAAAAGAGAAATGATTAAGAACCTGTATTAAACATGAACATTAAAAAAAAAGGCATGGCTTGATCATGGAGAAGGTCTCATTGCAGGGAGAGATCTTGGTCAGAGTCTCAGTGTGACTGCCAAACCCCAATCCTTTAAGGGAAGGTAGAACTGGCTTAGTCTCTTCACTGGGGAGAAATGAAAAGATATATGGCTAACACTGGAAGAGTGGAAAGTCAAATGGAGTTCAGAGATCAGTTCAAATTGGACAATATATTTTTCTGGTTTAGTAATAGAACCAGAGACCATGTCTGCATTGTAAGCTAGCTAGTTCTTTGTATACATGATGTTTGAAACAGAAATGCTGAAGCGAAACGTGTGATTGTCTTGGATTGGTTTTGTAGAACCGAAAAGGTGGACAAATCGGATACCAAAGAGCCTATACATGTACTGTTGAGCTAATAAGATGTCAGAGATAGGAATGCATACAAGTATGAGGATCAATTAGGTGGCCGCTGGAGTTTGTGGGAGTGTTACCAAGATACATTCAGGAGAGAATAGTGTATTATTCAAGAGCCAGGAAAGAAATGACCAAATATTTCCATTCAAAAAAAAAGTTATAAGTAAGCACATTGTCTCTTCTTACCAAATTACTGTTGACAGGAAATGCAACTACCACAAAAAGTACTTTAGGCAAGAGAACTAAGGGAGGAACAGATAAGAAGAAGACCCCCATTTTCTAGGCAGAAAAAAAACATGCAAAGATTCCGTAGTTATAGAAGAGGAATGACTGACTTTCAAGTCAAGTTCAAGGTTTTCACTTGTATCTGGAAACATTCATCCCAAAGCCCCAAAATGAAATTGTTTGAAATGAAAATTACTATCAAACTTTTTCATTCCATAAAGAAGAGGAAAATCACGGGTATGCCTGAACTTTGATCAAAGAATAGCTCAAGAATTCTCCACACTGTGTGTTGTTTGTGGTGCTGGAATAAAATAAAGGAGATTAATCTGTCTTTGGCTATTTTGCCAGTTGTATTAATTCTGTGTTTATTTTGGTTGCTCATATTTTACTTGACAGAAAATAAAAGTTGAATCTCTTCTTCTTGGTCATCAGATAAATTTAATAAGCTGATGTTAAGTTTTTGAATGTGGGCAAATGTTTGATAAGGCATTCTCAAAAGAGGACTATTATTGAACACTTTTATGTATGTTATAATAATTTTCAAACTAATTTGACACTGAAAACAGTTTTGTAAATCAAGATCGAGCATATGTGTTCTATTTTCAAGAAAAACAATTTAAGGAGGTAAAACAAAGGCATAAGTTCCTCTTCATCATCTTTCCTGACTTTAACAACAGTCAAAACAAGTAGGGGCTGTTTGTACTTTGTCTGCATTTTGTTTCCATTTCGCTGATGAGAAGATTGAGGCTTTGAGCTACACATATTTACCCCTGACCAGAATAGAGAGAAATTAACACTGAGAATATTTAAACAGATAGTCTACTATCAAATTTTGAGCAAAACCAGGGAATTGTACACTTTACAAATGCAGCAGAGCCTCACAGAAAACGGTTAAAATCTGCCGCAGCATGTTATCTCACACGTTGGTATGATACTTAGCACGATATCTCACAGATTGACATGAATCTCTGCATATCTCACACACTGGCATTTCTTTCAGTATTCTGAGTTATAAGCAGACAAACACTTCCATAGATCATTCATTGACACTCTTAATCGATTATTTCTACACTAAATTGTGATTGTTACAACCCTTTTGAAGAGTGAACATTTTGAGTCATCAAATGCTACATGTAGCTGGCGGCTAACTATCATTGTAGGTCCATATTTGTGTCATTATTTGAATATTTATGCTATTACTTATGAAATGAGCAGAAAATGGAATAGTGATAATAGCCTCCCATCTCATAAACTTAATTCCTTTGAAACAATGCTAGAGATTATTATTGTGCTTCAAGCAGTGAATCTGAAGATACATGGTGTTTGCTGCTTTTCATCTCTGGTTTTCCCTGTTGAAGAAAATAACAAAATATATATAAGATGGCATAAAAATTTGAAAATCGGTTGTTTAAAACATTTTAAGATAATTTATAATCCCATAGGTCTTATATTTTATGTCCCCATTTTATAAATAATTGGCCAAATAAAGTATATAAATATGAATATGAAATGTTTTAATGCTGTAAGAAAAAAATAAATTCATTTTTTAATTTTTAAAGTGTGTGTGTGTGTGATGTGGGAAATAGTGATGCTATGATAAAAGCATGGGCATTATAGGTTTAGCTTTCTTTTTCCAGTTTTATGTGGTTTCAGAGCCTGAACTAAGTTTGCTTGGCTTAGGCAACAAGCACTTTTACTCACTGAGCTACCTCACTTATCGGTCATTTTTTTGCCCATTAATATTATTGAAAATATTGTACCTAGTCTTCTGATATTTGCCTCTGAGATCCTTTATTTTTTTCATGACAATGTTCCACAATGAAGCTCAGCTTGGCCTTGGACACCTGCTCCTCCTGCCTTAGTTTCATGAGTGATGGGATATTAAAACTGCTGGGCCACATGTGCTTCTATGTGCGTTCAGCATTTCTGCATCTTTGGAAGTTATGACAGAAAATTCATAGATTTCCTCTACTTGTTAAAGTTCACCAAATAGTGAGCAAATCTTAGTCATAAAAGAAAAGTAATGTATATTTCTATATAGTTTGCTTTGTTGTCTACAGAGAATTAGAAGGTGCATGGTTTGTTGACAATATGATTGTACCTTTCTAGAGTAAAGCTTAGAGGAAATTCACAAGGACAGATATTCTGGGCTTTTCCTAAGGAAGCCAGTTTCCTTCATAGTATCACATCTACTGAAAATCACCCACACCTTTTCCTCTTTTTCTTGTTGATAATTATTCCTCCTTATTTGATTTCCATTTTTTGTTTTCTTGTCTTTGAATTGCTTTTCTACTAGTCATTGGCTAGGAATTGTTGCTTCATAGATTTCAATAAAAATAAACTTACATTACAGAAGACTGAATATAATTGGGTAGGATAGAGGGTAGGAATCAATTTTAATCTCCTAGTCTGTATTTAGTTAAGAGGGTTTCTTGGAGATGATGCCTGCTATGCTTTGTTTTTGCCTTGTAAATCATCCCTAGAAGGCATTAAAAATAATGATTATTTAAAGATGAAAGACAGTGGAATAGTTATTTCTGATACTTGATTTCTTAGCTGAATAGAAATAAATAACATATACAAGTATGCATAATAGAAATACTGGTAACAATGGGAAATATAATTTGGCAAAAATATAATAATTTAATTTGGGATATTCAGATTTCTATATTAAGAAGATCTGCCGAACAGACAGGGCCAGGATTGAATGTTCAGGTTTGAACACAAGTATAACTTTGAGTTTTATACATCTTCATGTGCAGGAAACACATTAATACACACATACACACACAGAGAAGTAGACAAAAACATTATAGCAAGGTTAACAAAATATTTTCTCCTGTCAATAGCTAACATAATTGTTTCAGGTTTTGATCCTCAGAAATTAACTCTTTATTTTCTATTTCCTCCCTTTGCTTTCTGACTTTCTCTCCTCCAACTCATGCTCTACTCATTTTCTATATTTGCATATTTAAATCAGATTATCTTTCATATGCAAAAGTAGAACACAGGTCCCTGAGATCATCCAAGAAAAATCAATTTGTCTAGAAGAGACAGTAGTCAAGATTCTCTACTGTTAGGGTGAAGCTGGGCTCTCTGCGATGCATTCATTAGAACTCTCTGGGAAGTGGAGGTCTGCAGTGTTTATGTCTAAACATCTGCCTTCTTGCCTCTGCAGCACCTCCAGAATCTGAATTTCATGACTATGCAAATGTCTCATCCTTTGGGTGTAAATCATCTAGGCAGAAATTGATTCTAGGTCATTAACTAATACAGGTTCTGCATGTAATAGACACCCAATGATTTATTTGCTGGCTTGATTTAAGGAAAATTAAACAACTTTGGATGTATAGTATTTAATGATTCATTTTCAGTTAAATTTCCAATTCAAAGAGGTAGTTTAAGTGTCCAGAAATATCTTATCCACTTCCAGTATCTGTCCCATGGTTGGTTTCAGATATTTTTTCTGTTCATTATTTTTTATTAATTCAAAGGCCAGACTTTATTTAGGTGTATATTATGTATACCGCACCCATTCATAAATTAGGAACACCAAAAAAGAACCAAAGTTTTATTTTCTGTTTGTGGTTGTGTATTACTGAAATAATTGAGCATTTATTTTCATCTAATAGCCTATCACTCTTGGCTTACTAATCAGGCATTTTCTATATGACTAAGCTGAAAAGCCGAAACTTCCTCTGACTGAGTCTGTGAAGTGCCTTCAGCATACTGCCTTCAGAAAGTAGATTTATGGCATAATTAGTGCATCCATGATAAACAAATAAATAAACACCATGTGTAAGACAGACAATACTGAATTGTATTTTCCTTTTAAGAAAAGCTAAGGTCTGGCTAGTGTTATTTTTTTTTTTCAGAATAGATAGTACCTCAATATGTAATCTAATGAAACACAGTGCCACCTTAATTTGTTTGTGAGAAAAGCAGTTTGGGGAATGGATTGAGAAAATATGCAAGCCATACCTTTTATTTTTTCTGAGATAAGCCCCCTGTACCTAGCAGTATCTAAAAAGACATATTGATGTATCCAATTATAAAGGTATATGGGAAGAAACACAGAGATGGAAGGTCTGCAGGTTTTCTGATAGTATATTAACATTAAAACATCCGTTTCTATTATACGTGTATAATTATTTCCTAAAGACCAAAATCACATTTCTACTGAATGAACCAGAGAGAGAGAGAGAGAGAGAGAGAGAGAGAGAGAGAGAGAGAGATCAGCGATTACATACCCAAATCCCTTTGCATAAATAGCTAAGATTCTATATATTTCTTACATATTTGCCCCTAGAGATGTTTTAGCGGTATATGTTTTTATAAAAAAATAAAATAGAACTATTATGGGCAATTAAAAGCTCTACACAAAAGTCTGGATCATTTCACCACAAATTTAGTTATTATGACATGGTAGAATTATGCCAATATTACGTAAATTTGAATTTTCCCTATAACTTAATATCAGCTGACATAAATTAATCACCCACCTTTCACTATCTACAATAAACAGTCTATGAATTGTGATACAAAAAAAATTATGCTGTTTCTTCTGAAATGCTACATGTGAATCAGCTCATCTACTTGGAGTTCTGCTAAATTTACCCTGAAAGTTTTCCTTCTTAATCCTTCTATTATTAACTACACTTATGAGAAAATTACACCATTACTTTGCTCTTTCCTGAAAGTATTCAAAAAGTATTTGCACAGTCAAAATGAATTTCTAACTAGTCTTTTCTGATGAAAGTATACCTCATAATGTGTATCTAAGTATGACTGAATATATTTCATTTGTCCCATGTGTGAATTTTATTCTATTGTTAAGTACAAGCCCGGGGAAGCAGACTTTAAACAGGACTGAGATTCGGGGTTCTCTAATGTTGGTCTTCATGTGTCCAAAACCTAGCAAGTAGGTTTTCCCAGAGACAAAGGTGCATATATACATATATTTACTTATGTATTTTTCTATTTTGTTGTCTATAGAAACCAAGTCAGGACTGCACAACTGCTAGGCAAGTGCTCTCCCACTGACCTAAACTACAAGCTGAAAATCAATTTTAGAAGACAAACTTGATAAGTGACAGAGATGAGCTAGTCTGTATTTTTCTAAATCCTGAAATTCAAGCACTTATAACCAGACTCCTGCATTTTGAGTGATAGAAAATAAACAAGGCATAAACATGAAGGAAGACTTCTTGAGCAAAAGGGTTGTAGGAAGTAGGAAGGGGAATGAGAGGCAGATATTACCATATATTATTATATAGCTCAAACTCTAAAGTATAAAGAAAAAAATTAAAAGAAATGAATGAAAGATCCAGTCATATGGCCCAAGGAGTAAGGAGGCATGATTACAGGTGTGATGGCCTGTGTTTGGTCTAGGAACCATGGGAGGAAGGAGAGACAGCTGCAAGTTGCATGTCTTCTCAATGGAAGCCAGGGCACATGCTCATCACTCAGACAAAAAAAAAGTAAATAAACATATGTAAGCAAATTAAATGAATTTAAAAAACAAAAAAATGAATATTACATATTGATTCACATGACTTACCTTTACCAGTTCCTAGTTGAGATTATTAACTAATATATCATTATTTTAGTATTTGTGAAAAATTAACTTACCATTAAGTTATCTCATTTTTATTTTTAGTATATAGTCTCTAATATTTAAATAATCACCCAGTACATTATTTATTATTTTATAGGAAACTTCCCTGAAAATAAATTCTTAGTAAAGCAATATAAATAAACACTAGACAGTTGTAATGCAAATGGTGACTATTGTACAGGAAAGACTGTCATGGTTAAGTTATCTAAATCTTCTGGACCAAGGTTTGAAGCCCATCTGTGATTTGAAAAATGAGTTCAAATCCACTATGGTAAGTGGGAACTAAAAAGATTGCATGAAGTCCAATTTTTATATGATTTTACTGTATTATGAGGCCTCTTGGCTTTTAGAAACTACCAAGAGAGAAAAAGGTTTTGAGAAAACACTTTGTACAATCTAATGAATACTCTACCATGTCCATTATGGATTATTAAAACTGCTAAGGCTAGATACATTGTGCAGATGAGGGATAGTGTTAGTTGCTCCCAGAAGAGGTAAAGAGAAGCCATTTGATTTGTGTTGTTTATTTGCCCTTAGAAAGTTTTCAGAAGATATTTGATATGGTATATGAATGAAATGAAGAATGAAAACTCAATTATTTTTTAATAGCTGAATAGTAATCGATTGTGTTATTGTACTACATTTTCTTTATACATTCTTCTGTTGCGGAATATGTAGGCCAATTCCAATTTCTGGCTACTATGGATAGAACAGCAATGACCATAGCTGAGGAAGTATCTCGGTGGTCGAATGAAGCATCCTTGACTTGTTGGCTAAAGAGGTCAAGGGAATCCCCCCCAAAACCAAAGCTTATTCCAGGACTTTATGTTGCTCTCCACAAACTGACAGAAAGGCCCCATTTGCTGAAGAAAATACCTACACAACTCATTGAATATAGAGTGTCTCTAGTACAGGAAGTTACTATGTATGCTATAAATACAGAAATATAAACACAAAGCCAGCCCCAAAAGCCTTTGATCTAGAATGGTATCCTGCCTGGAATATATGCTAATGCCATGCTAGCACAATGCTTGTGCGAGTAACCAACCAATATCTGAGTTGTTAGAAGATCCACTCCATGATATAGAACATATATCATCACTGCCTGGGTGACAAAGAACCTGAGACTAGATATCTTAGCTACCTAGAGGTAAGCCAAATATTACTATTCTAATAAACAAACAAATAAATAAATGATAAAATGACTCCTAGAGAATCTTTTCTACATTCATCCATCAGGGTCTTCCTCAGTCATCATTGGAGAAGCCTTCTCCCACAAGCGATGTGGAAAATACACAGACCTGCAGTCAGACATTATGCAGAGATGAGAGACCTTGGAACACTCAGCCCTAAATGGTGTGAGTCTATCAAATCTCTCTCCTTGAGGGCTCAGGGAACATTGCGTAAGAGGAGACAGAAGAGTCAGAGGGGATGGAGGATGACAGAAAAATAAGACCCCATAAGTCAACATGATCAAATCTTATATGACTTCACAGAGACTGCGGACCTACAAAGGTCTGAGTCAAGTCCTTTTTTATATGCATTTTGGCTTTCAGTGTGGTGATTTTATGGTATCCCTGAGTGGGCAAGGGAGTGGGCCTCTGTTTCTTTTGCCTTCTTTGGGACTCTTTTCCTTCTGTTTGTATGTTTCATCCAATCCCCATGTGTTAGGTTTACATTTTAAATTATTAGATTATATTGCATTTAACTTATTATTATCCCTCAGGACTATGCTTCTTTTCTAATGAAAGAAATAAAGGGAGTGGATGGAGATGGGAGGGAAGGTGGGGAGAAACTGTGATTATTAAAGGGAGGGGAAACTATAATCAGGATATATTATATGAGAAAAAGTCTATTTTCAATAAAACAGAAGAAAATAAAGAAGAAACTGAATACACGAAATTAGTCTTTCTTGCAATGGGAAGACTTCGAGAAAACTATTTACTTGTAACTAGAGAAATGTCTTTTGAAAATGGTAAGTTTAAGTATGTATGTGCAGGTAATTAGGTATACATGAGTTTTTGACCACACAAATGCATAAATAATAAAAACCCTCCATTTATATCTTCCTGTTCACGATACAAGAGATAAATTTGTGGTAAAATGATACAGTTTTAAATTTTCCTTTTTTTATTTTTGAGATTGTATTTACATGATCTCCCCCTTTCTCCTTCCAAACCATTGCACATACCCCTCATTTCCATCTTTTAAGTTGATGACTTCTTTTTTGTTAATTGTTGTTATATGTATATATGCATATGTATATACATATATATTCCTAAGTACAATGTGGATGTCTTTCTGTATATGTTTTGCTTTTATTGGTTGAAGAATAAAGTTGTTGGGGGCCAATGGTTTAGAGGAGCAAAGCCAAGCAGGAAATCTGAGCAAAGATATATAGAGATAGTAGAGTCAAGGAGATGCCATGTACCTGCTAAAGGAGTATCATGCTGGCACTGTTAAGACACAGCCTAGTAGCAACACACAGATTAATAGAAATGGATTAATTTAATATGTAAGACTTACTTAATAAGGAGCCTGAGCTAACAGGCCAAGCAATGTTATAATTAATATAGTTTCTGTATGATTATTTGGGTCTGGGAAGCCAGGAAATGTATGAGTGGTCTCTGAGTACATAAGTATAATATGCTCTACCTGTATTATGGTACTAGTATGCATGTTTTCAAAATCAAAGACCTAAACATGAGTACATGCCCCTTCAGACATTTAATATTTGACCAAGATGTCAATAATAAGATAGAGAAAAGAAAACATTTTCAACAAATGGTTCAAAGATGTGTATGTCTACAGGTAGAAGGATGAAATTAGACCTGCATCTATGACCTTGCACAGAAACTGCCTCTAAATATATCAAAGACATCTATGAGAAACCAGAAACACTGAAAATAGTAGAAGGAACCACAGACAGAATCATGCATGATATAGGTGTAGGAAAGGACTTCCTGAAGAATGAAGGCCATCTTTGACAAGTGGGAATTCATAAAACTAAAAGCTTCTGCATAGTTAAAAAAAATCAAATGGGTGGAGTGGAAGCACACAGATTGCAAATGAATTTTTGGCCTCTTGTATATCTGACAATTTTGGCTTTATATCCAGAGTATAAGAAGAAATCAAGAAATAGAGTCAGAAGGAAACAAACACCACCACAACAACAATAAGAAAACCAAGTTACTCATTTAAAAAATGGGCCTGGAACCAGAGATTTCTCAAAGAAACAAAATAGCTAACAAATAACTCAAAAATGTTTTTATACCTTTGCAGTTATGGAAAAGCTAGTCAAAACAACTTTGGTATTTCACAGTTTCTCAGTCAGAATGTCAATGATCAAGAAAAAAAAAAACAGAGAATAAGTGCCTTGAGGGGATGCATAAAAAAGAAAACTCTTATTCACTATTGTGAGATTGAGAACTCATGCAGTCACTATGAAGATCAGAGTGGAGAATTCTCAACAATCTAAAGAGTAATCTACCATATAACCCAGCTACACCATTCATTGGCCTATGCTCACAGGACTCCACAAATACACATTCAGCAGTGTTAATAGCTGGTCTATTCCGAATACAGCTGATATTCCTAAGAGGTGGGGTGGGTGACTTTGGTCTTTCAATGGGTTCTGGACATTTGTCATTGTTTAGGGGAGTTGGTTACAAGTTGTTATTGATAATAGTCAGGAAGAAAGTTGAATAAAGGAGATTAGATTCAGTGTTTCTTGTTTTGAAAAAAGGGGAGAATATAGATATGATAAGATATAAGGGTAGATTATTGAATTAACTCTGGAAAGAAATAAGGGGGTTATAGAAATAGGATTAAAAGGTCAATTATTTAGTCTACTTTTAAACCAAAAGAGCAACTACTAATTTTAAATATTTTTCATTGGCTTGAATTTGTTGTATGTTTTAACAAAGTTGAGATTATTTATGTTAGAACATACATTTCTAGTCTTGTTCAAGGTATGGTACCTATGCAAGTCATTTAACAATGTAATACAAATTTCTAGCCCTTGAAAGTTATTATTATCAACTATTAGGATAATAAGGTAATGCAGGTTAGCAATTAGTCACCCATTAGCATCAAACTTGTAGTCATATTAGGTATGTTTTCAAGATCAAGCAGAGTTATATATTTTAGATAGACAGGACATCATCAAACACTTCAGAAATCTATAGAATGTTGCATTTAAGATGTTTTAATAACAGGTTTCTTTCTTTTTTATAACAATAAGAAATGTCTGCCCCTTGCAGCACTGATCTACTTCAGAGAAGATGATGGAAATCAAAGAATCTCCACATGGAGTTTACTTTCTTTGTGGTGAAGGTTAGTCACTGGGTAAGAAAGTACTCTTGCTTCGACTCCTGACAGTATGTTGAACAAATTAGACAAGCAGGACACAAAAGAAAGGACTGCTGAACTTTGTCAAGACAAGGTAGAACAGCCCTTCAGAATATCTTGCTTTAAAGAAAAGTCTGTCAGATTTTTCTTTAAAAATCTTCAGGCCCGTAGGCTGAAGATGGATGCCCCAACATTGCCGAGGAACCTTTGGTAACTGCTCAGGTAGCCAGCTGTTTTATGTAATTTCTCACATTTTTTTGAAGTTGCTTCCTTGCACTTCCTGCTTACTCAGATATTATTATTTCTTTTTAGGTTCTCTGATAGAGTTGAAGACTTTATAATTATAGTTTTCCTGGCTAATAGATTCAGAAAAGAAATTCACTAAAAAATATAAAGTTTATTGAGAGACATAAAAAGGGTAGTTTTGGTAATAAAAATTAGAATAGAAAATGAAATAGATACAACATTTCAACTCACCAAGATAAGATAAATATGGACTATTTTCTCTGAATTTGTCCATTGTCAATGTACTAGACATTGTTTTTGTTTTTATTACCTATATATACTGTATATAGTTATTGTACTTACTATATATAGTTTTTATACTAGTTACTACATTCCTTTTTAATTTTTGGACAAAAAAGGAGAAATGTGGTGATATCTTGTTTGAACAAATAAAGCTTGCCTGAAGATTAGAGGGAGGAGCTAGCCACTAGCTAACCATGGAGGTCTAGAGGTATGTACAGACAGACAGGAAGTAATATGGCTAGACAGAGAGAGAAAGTGATAAGGTTGGAGGAAACAGAAACTCATTTTATTTTTGCCTGGGAAGTTGAGAGGTAAGGTGGCCGTGGTTTATTCCTTCATCTCTCTGATCTCTCAGCATTTTCCCAATATCTGACTCTGTGCTTTTATTGTTAAGACCTATTAGAACTTGTGCTACATGGAGGAAATCGAATCAACCTAAATATCCTTCAACTGATGAATGGGCAATGAAAATGTGGTACATGTATACTATGAAATACAAACAAAAAAAGGTGTAAAAAAATGAAATCATGAACTTAGCAGGTAAATGGGCATAAGTAAAAAAAAAATCATATTATGTGAGGTAATCCAAATCCAGAAAGAGCCACATGTGCTTTCATTGGATTCCTGTAGCTCAAGTCTTCAAGTGCTAATACATAGCCTAGAATAATTATAGAAACAAGGAATGGAGGATTAGTTTATTGCCATGATTGGAGACTGAGCAGCCATAGAAAGGGGGTAGCATGGTATCAGTTATTTAATTAAGGAAATAGGACATGTAGGTCAATACAAAAAAAGGAGGTAAAAAAAATAGGGATATCTGAAAAGCCAAAGGAATCATACTATTAAATATTCACCTAAAATACCCATAATACTAGTTATGTGAATAAATAAACTTGCATAGTTTTAATGAACTTTTCTCTTCCAGGATGACAATTTTAATTCCAAAGCCAAAGACCAAATAACTAAAACCTCAATAAGACCTGAGAAGCCCTCATTTGAGTTGTTGGCTAAGGGTGCCCAATGGGTTTCCCAAACAGAGTCAGCCTATTACTATTGCCCTTGGTTTGCCCCCAGAATTGGAGGATAAATCCTTATTGCTAAAGAAACCACACACTTAAAAAAGAGGGCCAAGAGATTTCTGAGCTAAATTTTACTTGAATATCTCAATTCTGAGTACTAGCTTTCTTGGTACTAGTAGGTGTCCTGCAAGTTTCCAAAGGAAGAGAGAAAACCAACAGTCCTACCTAGATATTAGATCTTTGAATGACATCAATTACCAGAGTGTCATAAGGGTGCAGTAGCAGCAAATACTCCTTGGTGGAGGCAAAGAGCTCTCTAGTTGGACTTAGGACCTGCTTCAGAGGATGGAAACCATGTCTGGAACTGGAAACTAGCTAATTACTCAGTGCTAGTAAAGTCATGGATATAAGAGGATAATGGAGTGGAACCATTACTTTACTAAACTAGCATAATACCTAACAGCAATCTAAACATTTGTCCTTATACTACAGATAAGTGTAGTTTTCATCTCCCCATCAAAGAAACTTTTCTTTGCAACAGATGGAGGCAACTACGGAAAACTACAAATATCAAAAGGCAAAGTTATAAAGCCTAGTTCTAATGGATCCATCTACAAATCAATCCCATATCCATGGCTCAGGGAACACTGCAGCAGAGATGGTGAAAAAGTTTTGTAAGAGTCAGAAAATGAGGGAGTTTCCTGTGAGAAATGTCCTCTAGAAATGCCAGAAGCTAATCCCATACCCATGGCTCAAAGAACACTGCATCAGAGAGGGTGAAAAAGTTTTGTAAGAGTCAGAAAATGAGGGAGTTTCCTGTGAGAAATGTCCTCTAGAAATGCCAGAAGCTATGCCCATCAAGTCTTACCAATATTACTGCTCAAACACAAATTGAACAAGGATGGCACCAAAGAACATTTCCAAGTGTACAAGGGAAGGCCCAGGAGTCTCAACCTCACAAATAGAACTATAGGCAACTAAACAATACTTGGAGCCTTGGAAATTATTTTCTTCAGGGAAGAGTCCATCAATGAAAATGATGTCTGGTACTGGAAATTAACTATATGCTTAGTCTAGTGAAGTTATGGATATTACAGGAGAACCTACAACTATTAAACAAGCATAATCCCTAGCAGCTATTCAAATATTTGTCCTTATGCCAAATTGTACTAAAGAGTACCAAATTGTCAATCCTAAAAACATATATACAAGTAACATTATACAGACAGTAGATAATATTTAGAAATATATATGTGTGCACATAATTATAAATATAAGCATGCAATAACAATTAACAACAAAATAAACCACAACTTCAAAAGATAGCAACAAAGGAGATATATTAGAGGGTTTGGGAGGGAGGCAAAGGGAGGAGAGAAATGTAATTATATTACAATCTCAAACATAAAAAATTGAAAAAATAACAAGTTCTTATTTTATTAGTTGGTTTTCTTTTAAATAACTCTGTGTTTGAATTCAATGAGATTCACAAAAGAAGAAGATAATATTTAAGAAAGATTCAGAACAACACCTTGGTGGAATATTATCTGTTTTTAAGGAATGTCAGAGAGAATACAAAGGCCATAGTAGGCTATTAAAAAGAGCCTGTTGCTCATCTGAAACAACAGCAGACTAGCAGAATACTATGGGTACCACATTTGGTGATGAGTGTATAGGGAGACAAGTGTTTGAAGAAAGATATTTTCGTCAACTGTGGTTTTATCAGCATATGAAAAAGTATACATTTATAGCACGTAAAGATACACATAAAGACCTACATAGTCAACATATTAATATTATTTACATAAAATATATTTGAGATGAATTAAAACTTATTAAAAAGAAAGTGAATTCAGAAAAACATGGTTTGTATGATTATAATAAAACAATTATTGAGATGTTTTTAAAAAGACAGTTTGCCTTGTTTGTTTGGAAAAATTGTTACTCTGTAACCAGGCTGGCTTCAAAATTCATAGTGATCCTTGTCGTTCAGCCACCAAGTGTTGGGGTTACTGGAATGATCTTAAATAGATTCCTATTCTTTAGTTTTTTTTTCATTAAATTACTTAATTCTCACAAGTCATGTTTCTGACGTTTGCTTTTCCAAATTATTGTGACACTTCAAGACTTGATTATTATCAAAAGCTGTGAAAAACTGGTAGACTTTTGAATTAATATATGTCATCACCGTACACTGCCTATGTTATAATTTGAAAGAAGATGAAATGTAGTTTTGAAGAATTCTTTTAAAACACAGAATAAATTGAAGTGAATACAGCCATTCAAAAGTGTAATTCATTTATTTTATCTGTCTAGTTGTCTTTCTAAATACTATCCATCTATCATTTATCTATCTATCTATCTATCTATCTACCTATATATCTATGTATCTGTCTATCTATCTACCTATATATCTATGTATCTATCTACCTTTTTATCTATCTATGCAACACTGATAATTTCACTTATGTTTTACTTCTTTAGAAAATTTGAAACTCCTAGGAAAATTCAACCATAGGAATTCAGGCATGTGTGTTCAGATGTTCAGAAGTGGGTTTGTAAGTAACTGATCTTTTTACATCATGTAATTTCTGCACTAAACTTGAGAAACTGTGCTAGCATTTATTTTGGAGATGTGTAGGAAAGTGTTGCAAGGTTATAGTTAATTGAAGCTACCATCTGCTTTGTAATGCTCATGATTTATAACAGAAACCCTGTTTTAGTATGTCAAGGACATAGAAATATTCAGGAGTTTATAAATTAAAGAACAAACTCAGAAGCAAAGACTGGAAAACTGTAGAAAGATTAATAATATCATTGGAAATCCAATTTGCCTACAAAGAGAATCATATTTTCTGGGAGAAATATTAATATCAGAGATGTCTAAATTGGTTATTTAAAGATTAAATTTAAAAGGATAAAGAAATAAGAACAAAAACAAAGTCACATCCATAAGAACTAATACCAAAGCAACTGGGAAATCTTAGTGATGAATGCTTGGTACGTATTTCAATAACTTTTTATACTGGTAAGATATAAAATGTTTTGCAGTGATCTACATTTTGAGATAAGTGTGGTAGTTATTAAGTGAATATTACTTAAATTAGTCAATAGATATTTACATTCCTAGTTGGAGCCATAAAATCAGCAAGAATCAGGATGTCTACCCCCCAAAACATACTCCAGTCACAACAAATAAAAAAATATGATTTGAATCTTAACTTTTAAAATCAACACTAACATCTTAGGATAGAATGGCATGAAAGATTATGACAGTTATTCATACTACACATACTAGGCTTACTATTCCTCAACAAAGTATTATTAAAATTATTATTAGCTTTTCTCCACATGGGGTTTACTTCCTTTGTGACAAAAGTAAGCCACTGGGCTAGAAAATGCTCCTGCCTCAACTGCTGACAGGATGTTGTCCTAATTAGAGAAACAGGACACAAAATACGCTGTTTCAAAGAAAAGTTTGTTGATACACTGTGCCTGTAGGCTGAAGATGGATGCCCAAACGTTGCAAAGAAACTTTGGGTGACCGTTCAGCCAGTCAACTGTTTCTGTCATTACTCACAATTTTTGGAGCTGCTTCTTCACACTTTCTGCTTACTCAGTTAATGTTATTTCCTTCTTAGGTCTCAGAGGGATCTGAAGATTAGATAGTTGTAGTTATAATTTACCAGAAGCAGAAAGCAAATTATGATAGAAAGTAATTAGGTACAAGACTTTGGATTTACCAAGATAGGATAGATATGGAGTATTTTCTCTTAATTCATTAAATGCAAATGGAATAGACATTGTTGATGTATTTATTGCCTGTATATATTTTATATAGTTATTGTACTTATTGTATATAGTTTTTCTTTTATTAGTTACAGCTTTTTAAAATTTTAGACAAAAAGGGGAAATATAGAGGCATTTCAATTTTATTTTAATAAATAATGCTAACCTAGGGATTGGGAAAGTAAAACAGCCCCACTGGTTAGTCTTACAGTCAGGCAGTGGTAATATGCAGCTTTAATCCCAATGGTCACACTAGTTACCAGAGAAACAGGGTGGTGCTTGCCTTTAATCCCAGTGGTACATGCCTCTAATCCCAGCCCTAGAAAGAATTATAAAACAGGAGGAGACAGTTCACAGACAGACTCATTCTGAAATTCCTGAAGGCAGGATTGCCATTTAGAACTGAGGTTGAAAATGTTCAACTATACTCACAGCAGCAATTTTTTGTAATAACCAGAACCTGGAGACGACCTAGATTCCCCTCAACTAAAGAATGGATAAAGACAATGTGGCACATTTGACAGTGGAGTACTACTCAGCAGAAAAAAAATGACATCTTGAAATTTGCTTGCAAATGGATGGAACTAGAAAAAAACATCCTGAATGAGGAAACCCAGACCCAGATATATTAGCATGATATGTACTCACTCATAAGTGTTTATTAGCTGTAAAGCGAAGTATAACAAACCTATGGTCCATGACCCTAGAGAAGCTAAGTAACAAGGTAAACCTTGAGAGAAACATATATAGTTCTCCCCTAGGAAGGAGAATAGACAAAATCTCCTGATAAAATTGGGAGCATGGGGGTGGGAGAAAGGAGGGCAGAAGAGACAGAGAAGGGAAGAAGGGGAGGGGAGAGGAGAACTTGAGATAATGGGAGAGTCGAGATGGCAGAAGGACAGAGATGGAGAACAAGGAAACAGATATTTTGACCGAGGGAGCCATTATGGGGCTAGCAAGAAACCTGGCACTAGAAAATTCCCAGGAACTCACAAGGATGACCCCAGCTAAGACCTTAAACCATAGTGTAAAGGTTGCCCGAACTTGTCTTGCCCTGCAGTTGGATTGATGACAATTTTAAATGTCACAATAGAACCTTCATCCAGCAACTGATGGAGACAGGCACAGAGACCCTCAGTGGAGCACTGGACTGAGCTCCCAAAGTCCAGTTGAAGAGTAGAAGGAATGAGAATATGAGCAAAGAGGTTAAGACATAATGGGAACACCCATGAAACAGCTTATCTGAGCTAATGGGAGCTCACTGACTCCAGTCGGGTAGGGAAGAAACAACCATAGGGCCAAACTAGATCCTCCGAATGTGAGTGACTGTTGTATGGCTGGGGCAGACTGCAGGGACATTGCAAGTGGCACCAGAATTTGTCCTTGCTGTTTGTACTGGCTCTTTGAAACCCATTCTCTCTGAATGGATACTTTGCTCTGCCCGGATATAGTGGGGAGGGCTTGGTTCTTCCTTAGAGCAATATGCCCTGTCATCTCTGGGGAGTGGATGGATGGTGGGAAAGTGGAAGGAAAGTGGAAGGAATGGGAGGAGGTGAGGAACTGAGAAGTGGGATTGGTATGTAAAATGAGAAAAGATAATTTGTTTTCTTTTTTTTTTAAAAAAGAAAAAGTTAGAAACAAAAAAAAAAGGAAAAAATAAAGAAAAAGAACTGAAGTCGAGGTAAGAGCCAGTAGTTGGCTGCTTTGCTCTTCAGATGTTCAGGTTGAACCCCAATTTCTCTCCCTGACATCTTATTAATCATGCTTCAAAACCTAACTTTTCCTGTACTGGCTGCTGTATACCTTCTCCGTGGATCCCTGAATATGAAAGTACTCAGCCAAACCTTTGTGCCAAATATATATATTTTTTTGTGTCAAATATATATAAAGCTAGACCGCCACAACTATTCTTATTGATCCTTATTGACAGGACTCATTGAAAAGAAAGGAGCCCTGAACAGGAGAGACAGTATGTCTGCTCTTAATGATCAACAGTTCTGGGTGGCCCTGAATTCTCTAACAGCCAACTCAGGAGAATATATCCTACTGACCTTTGCTCTACCCTAACAAGCTGTTAATATTCTGTACTTTCCTTCACTTTTCATTTGACACAAGGTCTTAATCTAGGAAGTTAATCGTTTGTACATTTACCCCAAAAATATGCAGGAAAAAAGAAACAGCCACAGAAAAAAAAAATTCTCTCACCTGGGTGCCAGCAGATACAGCAACTGGTAGGGGGAGCAAGCTCCATCCTAATCCTCCCAGTATCTGCTGGGGAGCTTCACAGTCATGCCCCTTCTGAGACATAAAGCATCTACCTTGTCAATCTTTTATCCATCCTGTTAGCTCTGAAAAATGCATGCTTGCTAACTCTGTGTAGGTATGTAAATTGGAAACCTTATGGTATGGGTTGAACAGTGAGGAACATTGAGGAAGAACATCGAAGGGAAACATGAAGAGAGCATTAAAGGGAGCCTAGAAAAAATATATGGGACATGATAAAAAGATTTATATGAGTTAGTATATTTCATTTGCCTTCAGAACTTATTAGTCAGGATTTGCCTGCTAGAGTGATCTTTCTGAATCCTGAGAGCTTTAGTGAGGCTTAACCCTAACATACACCTTGATTAAATTCCAAAATAATTTAATCTAATGTTCACATGTGGAGAAGTAGTGTTAGAAAAATATCAAAAGTCTTTGTTTTCAATAATTTTGTCTCTCTCTCTTTTTTTTTTTTTTTTTGGAGTTGAGGACAGAACCCAGGACCTTGTACTTGCTATGCTAGCCATCTACCACTGAGTTAAATCCCTAGCCCTGTTTTCAATAATTAAACATCTACATTTTTGTTTGTTCTGTTGTTGTTTCAGAGACAGAGTTTCTCTGTGTAGCCCTGACTGTCCTAGAACTCACTCTGAAGATCAGGCTACCTCAGAACTCAGAGATCCATCTGTCTCTGCCTTCAAGTGCTGGAATTAAAGTGGTTTGCCACCACTGCCCAGCTACACAAGTACAGTTGTATAAAAGCACAAAATACTATAGTAATACTGGGTTTTACCTTAGGATACTCTGGCATTGGAGCTGCTGTACTCTTATGGTGGCTGGTAGATAATGGATGCATTCCAGTCCTGCAACTGCAGCACAGGCTATTCCTGCCAGAAATATGTTGAATTCATTATGAGTTTGAGTTTGAATTAACTTTTGGTCAATGCATTTAGAATCTTCCTTTTATTTTTTTGAAATTTGTTGTGATTACCTATAGTCATTTGGAAAAAAAAATGTGTCCTCCATGGCCTCCTGTATTTATACTTGATTTCCAGTTGATGGTCCCGTTGAGGAATGTAGTAATGAGAGGGTGGGCTGCTTGTCGACCCAGCCACCCTTGACTGTGTCCCCCCGCCGGGCTCCCGGTCGCACGGCTAGCTTATACCCAAAATAATTACACAGAGACTGTATCATTTAAATACTGCCTGGTCCATTATCTCCAGCCCCTTATTGGCTAACTCTCACATATTAATTTAAACCATCTCCATTAATGTGTATCGCCACTTGACTGTGGCTTACCAGCATAAGTCTAAGCAGCGTCCATCTCAGGCAGGAAAACAAGGGCGTCTCCCTGTCTGTCCTTCTTCCCAGAATTCTGTTCTGTCTACTCTGCCCACCTAAGGGCTGCCACATCAAAAGGCCAAGGAGATCTCTTTATTCAACCAATGAAAGCAACAGAAATGCAGAAGGACTTCCGACACCAGAGGAAGACTAAGGATCCTTATGAAATGGAGTCTTTGGGAAGTATGTAACTGGGGTAGGCTTTGTAGTGTTTATTCTCATCTCATATCCTGCTATGGTTCATTGTTGTATCCTACCACCTGGGTGAAGAGAATTATATAAGTTGGCGTGTGTCCTATCCTTAGCAACTGGTTTATCAAATACTCTAGCTCAAATAACCAAATGAACACTAGTCATAAATACTGCATTATTCCAAATTAGTAACTCGACAATAGCTATCTAGCAGTGCATTTTCAAGTAGCACCAAGCCTGATAAAAATTGTGCCCCAGCCTATGAGGTGATCTGCCTGCTACCTAGTGTACGCGACCCCAGTGTGAGAGATAACTAGTTTGAGAGTCACACAATATGGCATGTCTTGGCTCCACACAAGAATTCTGAGTAGGAGAAGATGATCCATCTTGATGTATATTGAATTAAACCTCATGGAAATTCCAGTCTCACAGAAAAGGCAGTGTTTTCTTTTTTTTCAATAGAAAGGAATATATAATTAATTTTATTTTATTTTTTTCCATACATTGTTTTGTTTTATTTTTTCCATTCAAGAACATAATTAAAGAAATAAAATTTTTTTTCCTTTCTTCCCCTTCTCCTGGTCCCCTCCCACTACCACCCCACCCCTCCTCCCTCCCCCTTCTTCCTTGAAAGAGGGCATGGTGCCCTGCCCTGTTGGAAGTCCAAGGCCCACCCCCATCCCTCCTGGCCTAGGAAGGAGTGCATTCAAAAAGACTCGGTTCTCAAAAAGATAATACATGCAGAAGAGATAGGTCCTGGTGTCATTGTTGATGGGTTCTCCATCTGCCAACTTTCG
>PVIU01019402.1:0-36570 GCA_004026605.1 Ondatra zibethicus
GATTCTGGTTTGATCATATGCTCATTCAGTCCTGGTCCAGCTGGATTTGGTGAGCTCCCATTAGATCAGGCACACTGTCTCGGTTGGTGGACCAGCCTCTCCCGGTCCTGACTTCCTTGCTCATCTTCTCCCACCTTCTGCTCTTCGACTGGACCTTGGGAGCTCAGTCCATTGCTCTGATGTGAATGTGGGTCTCTGTATCTATCTCCATCCATCGGATAAAATTTCTGTGGTGATGATCAAGATATTCATCAATGCGACTATGGGACAAGGCTAGATCAGGCACCTTCTCCTCTGCTGCCCAAGTACCTAGCTGGGGACATCCCCGTGGACACTTGTGATCCCCTCTAGAGCCAAGACTCTTGGTGCTCTCTTGCAACTAGATAAAAGGGAGTTGAAGAAAGGTTTGCTTTTACCAGTTAGTCCATGCTCAACCACACTTTGCTATTGTCATCGCTGCTGCACTCCTTCACTAAAATCATAGTCTAGCTTCTTCAGGCTTGTAAATGGACTAAAGACCAGCTTCTCTCTAGGAACCCTTCAGATATTCAGCATGACACCCGGCCTTCTGGGCTGAGCAACAACCAAACTGTTGGTTACTTCACTGTGAGACACTCACTCTTAGACTACCTGGACCATTTTGTATAAGTCAATTAAATAAATCTACTTTCAATTTATCTTCATTCTGTTGGTTTTGTTACTCTAGAGAACTATGACTAATATGGTGAAATGGTGCATATTTAATTAAAACTTGTATCATATGCCGATATATCATATTAAATTCTGGGGCTTAAGTTTTCTTTTGCCTCCTTGACACCACAACAAATTCAGTCATTTAATATATCAGACTTTAAAACAATACATTTTAGTAGTTCCAAATTCGGATTTAGGTCTCAGAAAAAAATCAGAGTTGACTGCAAAACATTGCTTGCTATGTCTGTGGAAATGAATGTTTCTATCTATTCCAATTGTTGACAGAAGTCAATTCAGCGTGTTTCTAGGACGAAATACCTATTTGACTGTTAAGCTGAAGGTCTTTCTTGGTTCTGAGAGTCTTTATTCTTAGGATGGTAGCATACATCCTCTTTCTTTAAAGCCAGTTGCCCTCTTTTCAAATACTCTCTGCTCTTTCTCATGTCTCCAAAACGAGAAAGGGTCACTACTTTCAAGGACTCATGTGATTGAATATCCCCACTGAGGATATTCAGCAATGTACTTTCTATACATGTAAAATACATAAATGACTGGATCACAGATGTCAGGGAACATAGTTCCTCCTATTACACTGCTGATACAAGTCCAAAGGAGACACAGTTTACCCTCCAGTAACTTTACATTAGTTTAGGTCTCACAGTACTTCAATTCATAAGTAAATATTAAATAATCAATTATTATAAAATTTATGATGTGATACAGAGATTTCAGTACTCACAGGAACCGTCCTATCAAAACAGCTTGGAAGTTGTCCAAAGAGCAGCCATCTAGTCCCATAATAGGCTTTGGAAAATATTCTTCAGGGAATTGTGTCTCTTATGGTAAACCCTGGATCCTTGGTTGATTATCCATTTAAGAGCAAGGCAAATGCTGTCCATATATGTATATATGAAGCCATTTATTGAAGCATGATAAAATTAAACCATTGGCCAGACCATCAAAAAATAGTAATTCTCCATTCCCAGAAGCTATTAACTGACAATAGCTTCTCAATAAGGAATGGGACCTGGAGATTACTTGCCCCATCTGAGCTAATTGGCTTGGTCAGATACAAGTTTTGTGCAGGTAACTACAAGTAATGTAGGCTCACGAGTACAATAATCACATTTGTGCCCAAAAGGCAATATATCACAGGACTTCTATCTATTACCTGCCGCTGACATTCTACCTTTCTCCTCTTCTACAATATTTCTTCAGCCTCAGTAGGGTGGGTGGCTGCTAAGAATTTCCAATTTGGGGCTGAGCCTTCAGTCTAAACACTCATTTTACTAATATCAATAAACTTCATTCTTTTACCAGATCAAGTTTATATCTTCCCCAATACTTGTTAAAGGTATGCGCCCAGTTGTCTTTCTTGCATGGCTTGAACTTCCTAAGAGTTCGTAGATTGATCTCTCAATTTTACAAATGGAAATGAATTGTTTATATTATCTTATACACATAGCCTGGCCATATATTAAAATTTGTCTTTTAAGTGTTCTTTCACACATCATTTCCCAAGATGGGTTACTTGTCTACCATATTAAGCTCAGGTGGTTAGACTATCCAGTATATTCTAAACATAAAGCAGTTAATTCATTAACATCTTAGGTGCAAATTGGCAGTGTCTATTAGGCAGTTTTTTAGAAAATATATTTGAAATACAATATTTCTCCAGACAAATGAGCATACTTGCAGTAGATTTTGTAACCTCTATGATAACATGGTTCTAGTTAAAATTCACAAGCATACTGGATGAAAAATATGGAACTTAAATAAGTAGTCCAATCTCTAGAAACATTGACTTTGAATGTTTTCAAATCTTGTATGAAGCAATATTTCTGACTTTGTGTTTGAGTCCTGACCATTTTCACATGATTCAGACATTCATTTGTAAGGCAAAATAAACTCTTGTTCCCCGTGAATTGATTCTTCCTTGGCATTGAGTCATTATGCTATATAGGCTAACTATACAATGCACATTTGATAAATCTAAGCCATGGGGCCTCTTGAAGCATTCTTCTTATCAAACTTACTCCAAGGACATTCTGTACTTCTTGCAATTAAACAGAGCAATTATTATTTAGCAGTGCAGATTTAGCAGCTCTGTCCAGAAAATGAGAAATGCTTGGTCTAAGCTGATAATGTCAATCTTAGTTGTAAATAGAACTCAGGTTTCTCGACTTCAGACAAATGCTAAAATATCAGCAGTTTCTTTTTGAAACACTAAGATGCATTACATTCTGCTATAGGGAAACATTTTGATCTTTATAAATGAAATGTTAAAAGATGAGATATGAATCCAAAGTAGGTAAGTATATAATTATTTTTCCATTTCTAAACTTGCTTTTTTTGTCAGAGGTATAATGTGTAACACGATATAAGGTTAAATAGCAAAAGGTGGAAAGGAGAATATCTTATATTTTTGTTATTTATTAAAGTAGATAAGATGTGTGTTTGAAAACAAGTTGCAGTAAGTCCTATGCCCTTAGTCAACCAAAAATGAATTAAATTTGTTTTCCAGAGGCCATTCGTATTTATTACCTGATTTACTTTATTGCCTTAATCTTTATTAAAGATTTTGTACATATAAAAGATAAGGGAATAGCAATTCTAACAGTTGAAAAACAGAAGAAAAATCAATTTTCAGCCTGCTGAATCTTATCAACCTCGACCATGATTCAAATATTTCAGTTCTTCATAGAAACAATTACAAAATAAAAATGTTTACAAAGTATATGTAGCATGCATTTTACACCCTTTGAGTTTTGCTTTCATGAGCTTTTGAATCATTGCTGCTGTTTGTAATCTGCATCTATTATAAAACCAACTATAAAGTGATGCAAATACAGTTCTTATGAACAAAATAAAATCAGAAACGTGAATAAAAAGGAAATAAAATAATGGGAGATGTGTTGGGTGCCTAGAGGAGAATCTCTGAATACAGTCTTCAGAAAATCCTACTGGGATAACATTACCTCGAGTTTATAAAGGACTAGAATTCAAACCCCATTTCTGTGGGATTTCTGAAGAAGCAGGTAAAATAAATTCAGAAAACACTGAAGTACTTACAAGATGTGCCAAATTATTGTCAATTTCGTTTTGGCTTCAGCCTAAACAATATTCACCCTTGAGATTCAGACACATCTGGAAATATCAGCCAGAGAGCGTGAATAGACAGGACTTTCAGAAACTTAATCTATGCAAGTCTCAGAGAAACCTTCTAGGAAAGGGGAAGAGGGAATCCAGCCTTAGTATAATGTAAGGAGATGAGCATAGTGCGTCAGGTAAGCTAGTATTGCTTCAATTTCCAAACTACATTCCACAGACTTATGTCTGCATTACAAATCATGAGAGCTTTGTGCAAATACTTTGAAATGTTTGGCTCAGAGGCCATGTTGTCTGATACTCATTAGAGAATATAGTGTGGGAAGTGGCGGGGGATATTTTTTCTTGTGTATTAAAAGGACCATAACAGAGTTTTCGCGTCTCTGGGTTTCTCATGAATGAACAACATTGTCTGAGAGGGGCAGCAGTGCATTCTAGAAGGGCTAAATGTAAGTCACTTAAGTGACTCATGTATGCTATATTATTTGTTGAGAGAAGGCATCTGTGCTTGGATGAGTTGATAGTATAAAATATAGAGCAAGAGGTAGAGAGGTCGTGGAAGGGTCAGTGAGTAGCCTGTGGAACTGCTGACCCATCAGAAGAATCCTTATTGGCTATAAGAGGCATGATAGTAGTATGTACACATTGTGGGAGAAATACTTAGCAGAATGGTTTGTGCCAAGTAAAAGATGGTAAATGAGTAGAAAGGAGATTATCTCTGTCTGATGTTGGAGGCAGTGGTAGGAGTACTTATTGCTGTTGCCTCTTGGAGGTCTCATTGAAGTGATAGTGTTCTTATTCAGGGATAGATAAAGTGTTTGATTCTCCTTCACATGTGTTCCCTCCCTTGTCTTTATTCAAGCAATCCTTCTTGTCCTTACCAGTAGAAGAGTTGTGGCTGATGATCACGGTTAATTTTTCTTCAGCCATTATGATCACACTTTTTTGTTTGTTTGTTTCTTGGGAACAAAGACCACATCTGAATTTCTTTCATTTCTATCTTTTATTTCCTAGAGCCATGTTTCAAATTATTGACATTGGTTGAAGTTAATTCATTGCATGCTGAAAGGTAGTCTTCCTTTCACTTGCTGTGAAACAGTGGGCTAAGTGGGTAGTATTTAAAGACATAAACAAATTGTGTGGTTTATTGCCAGTGGCTTGCCAGGAACAAGATTAGAAAATTACTTGGATATACAGTGGGCTTTAAAACGTAGACTTGGAGTGGAATCAACACTGCATCACATGTTAATAACTTCTTGAGAGCGCCTATTGCAGAAGAGGAATGAAACAACTGAGTGTGCAGCGAGTGTCAGTTAGTGCATGCCAGCCAGCTTGGTCTTTCATCACTCCAGTGATTATACATGATGGTAAAAGGGAAGAATGCTGTGATGATTTGACATCACAGATTTCTTCTTATCAGGAAGAATATGATCTTCCAACAAACAAAATTAACTCTGAGCAGCCAGCATTGCAAGAGACCAGTCAGTGGGTCATCATGCACTGCTTTTGACGAAGATTGACAAGTAATTTAAGTGTGGACTTGCTGCTTCTTCTTGCAGTTGTCTTATCCTTCAGTGTTAACTACAGGCTCCAGACTCCTAGAACACGGTCTTGAGTCAAGAGACTTAAATTATAGAAAAGCGGTTCTATTTATGTACTTTAACTACTTTGACCAAGGATTCTGCAAAGTATATCACCCCTAAACTGCTGCCTAATCAAGTTAGATGAATCACTATGTGGGTTAGATATTGTACTCTAGGTGATGAAATTTACATAAAATTAATGGCAAGAATCTATCGAACCATTTATGTAGTAGTTAGACTGTGTCTATGGTATAGGAGGTCCTTCTGTATTTCTGTTGCTTTCATTGGTTGAATAAAGAGACTGCCTTGGCCTTTTGATAGGGCAGCCCTTAGGTGGGCAGAGTAGACAGAACAGAATTCTGGAAAGAAGGACATACAGGCAGACGCCATGGTTTTCCTCCCAGAGATGGATGCTGGTTAGACTCATGATGGTAAGACACAATCAAGTGGTGATACACATTAATGGAGATGGGTTAAATTAATATTTGAGAGTTAGCCAATAAGGGGCTGGAGATAATGGACCAGGCAGTATTTAAATGAATACAGTTTCTGTGTAATTATTTTGGGTATAAGATAGCCAGACTCTGGGAGCAGGGCGGCTGGACACAGCCAAGGGTGGCTGGGACGACAAGCAGCCCGTTCTCCTCTTACAACATGTCTACAAAGAAAGAATGGCTTAACTCTTATGCTAGTGAATGATTAAAGAATTTAAGATTCTCATCTTGAAACTTTAACTTATCTTTGCAGATCTTGGAACTCTGATTTGTTGAAGAGATCACTTCCTTTGGAAGGCAGAGTCATGCTTTGACCAGCTTTAAACTTGCATATGTGCTACTTGGTCTCTTTAAATACCTTCAGTGAATAAACTAGAGAAAATTTACTGAATGTTAGTCTATTTTAGGACTAATTAATCCCAATCATCTTGAGAAGTTACAGTTGTTACTCTACATCGGAGCATGTCTATAGATAAAAATGACAACGCATAAATACAGTAACTCTGATTTTAAAATGGCATGATATCCAGGGGTCACAGCCCACTTGGAGAGCTCTCAAGGTCATCTCCCAAGTTGAGACAGAGATGTTGAAAAGTGGAAATTCTAAAAATGTTACAAATGAACCTCAAAATTTTAGTCAAAGAGGGACAAGATATTTTAGTCATGGCTTCACTATCAGCTGCAGAATCAGCAGACAGCAGAAGCACTGGACAGCAGTTATCACATTAACCCTTTGTTTATTGACTAGCCAGAATTCTCCAGCAGGTCTTCATAAATGCAGTAAACTTAAAGTGACAAGTGGAGAGTAGTGAGGCAAAGATGCCTGCCATTGTGCTTTTATGGAGATTGCTTGACAATTACACAAACCCACCTTACTGTATCTCTCAATAAAAATCATCCCTAATAAAAATTAAACAATGATGTTCTCTTAAGAACTGCTGTTGGTGGGAAAGAAGCAAAGTCCCACCACTTGTTACAATCAGACCATGGCCAATAGCAGTGGGATGTGGATTTCAAAAGAACAGTCACTTCCTTAAGATGAAGCTACCTTCACAGAGAAATTTCCACCTGAGAATTGGCATAGTGAGATCCATGGAAGCTAGTCTCCAGCAGAGACCGTCTTGCTTATCCTTCCCTGCATTCTACCCTGACATTTTGTTAGTCTAATTCTCAGAAAAGCACTCTTTTCCAAACGGCACACAAGAAAGGCTCATACATTATGGAAGACAAGCTAAGCTACTGGTGAAGCACCTTTTCTGCCTCATAGCAGAGGACACAGTGATAACAGCCATGACTGCAGGTAAATCAAAACAGCACAAAGCTTAGCTTATCATTTTACTTCATGAAATAGATCAGGAACACGTGCAAGACAACTGTTGTGCTATCTGTAATTCCACAAGAGAAGATTCCTTCAGAAATCTGTAAGACAGAGCAAGACTAAAGAATTCCTTAGTTGGATTGGTGTGCTCCCATTAGTCCAACTAAGGAATTCTTTAGTCTTGCTCTGTCTTACAGATTTCAAGGAAGAAGGGGGAGGGAGGAGGGGTGGGGGGTAGTGGGAGGGGACCGGGAGAAGGGGAAGAAAGGAAAAAAATTTTTTTTTTATCTTTAATTATGTTCTTGAATGGAAAAAATAAAACAAAACAATAAAAAAAAAATAAAAAAAAAAGAATTCCTTAGTTGTTACATTACCATCTCAAACTGCAGGCTGCTGTAGGAGGGCGAGTTAGTGTTCTTTAAATGTGTAGCCTTGTAGGTCAACCACACTGCAGTGGTTGGACCCACACCCATTAGTATATGGGAAACAGCAAAATAGATTCTCAGTTTTTAAAAAAATAAAAAGACAAGTTTGGAGAGTTGGAATTGGAGAAGTAGATCTTTGAGAATTAGGAGAGTGGGGGTAAATATGATCAAAATACACTCTAAGAAATTATCAAACAATTGATAAAATATTATATTAAATGAATATGTATATGCACACATACACACAAACACATATACATATTCCAGTCAAATAGGGATGATTTCTAAGTTTACTTCCAGCACTGGAACAGAAATTACATCCTTTGGATTTATAGAACAAATATAATTCTTCCAATTATGAATTCTGAATGTGTATCTTACTATTTTCCATTTACTGGATATCACTTATCACTTTCATAAACTAAGCAGAGCAGAAGAAGGATAAAAAACCATCTTTAGTATCAGTTACTACCAAAATATCAAAATATCAGTGCATTGAATCATCAAGAAAGACTGATCATAGGGATTTTCAAGGCAGTTAGATTATCTTCACATTTTGAATCTGAACTAATCTCAACAGTTGAGAGCAGAGAGGATTTGGTCTCTTACGTTATCTTTAAACTTAAAGTGATCTCTTTATATATTTTAAGATTGCTTTAAAAAATTAAATACCTCATTCCCCTCAAATATTGCTATCTTTTCCTAACTAAACAGCTGTCATAAGATCCTTAACACTGAAAATAGTTGAAATAGACACCTATTTATCACAAGGTTGATGTCTATCAGTGAGGACCCAGAGAATGCTGAACATGGGCATATCAGTCAGTTTTGAACCTATAAAATTTTCTTTTATTCATAAATACTCCCAGATATGCCTTTCAAAGTCACCATGTCTCCATCACTGGAGATTTGTTTATTTGGCTTAAGGCTTTGCTTCCGTGTGATTTGATTTAACAACCGAGATGCTGGGCAGCCAGGCTGAATTGGGTTGGTGTCCTTATCAGGAACTGCTTTTGCACAGGGGAAAGATGGTATTTTCCTTCTGGCTCCATTCTTTTTACTTTCTAAGGTTTTAAATCAGAACAAATAAGATAAGAATAAGATTCCTAAGGACAATTTTCCGTATCTACATTGTGAGAGTAGTCCAATACTTTCCAAACTGTGTTCTCTGGAAGATGTTAATAGATGATACGGTTTTCTTTAAATCGGTGGTGCTGTGTTTACTTTCCGCCACAGTAAAGAATTACAATCCAATTAGAAGCTTTGAGGAATTTTATAGGGAAGGAGCTTGTCTCTTTGTTTAAAGTTTGTTTAACTCTGTTCTAACTCCTAGGAACAACAAAGCACTTTTCTCAGCACATTGGTTTACCTCAGCAAGACATCAGTGTGAGAAAGCTCACTGGGAAGTACTTGGTTCACAGAAAATCAGTGCTTCTATCACAATCAAGGAAATGCCCTGTCTGTATGGCATATCTTGCCTCTATCCTTCTGATCCATGAGCATATATGCCACAGCTCATTCTCACCAAAGGATATTTCTGTTATGAGGACAGTCGTTGTGGAATCCTTTTGCTATTGTTTTCATTTATAAATTATAAGTGAATATATATCTAGAATTAGTTATATGGAAATTAAGGTTAATTGTGTAAACTAATATATGGGAATAATATTATTTAATTTCTATTAATTAAAATTCTCAGTTATTGATAATATGTTTAACTGCTTAGTTTAAAGTTTCAGAAATTCAACTCTAACTTGCACAGGCTTGTATATTTATTGGGTAAAGAAATTGGGAAACCTGACACCAAGTATTTTAGGATTAGTAATATATCTGGGAATGCTGGACTGCAGACTCAACCCCTGGACTTCCTTCAGCTTCCTTTCATTGGAATAATCTTCATAGGCTCCACCTGCTATTACCTAGACTGATTTTTCTTGTGTTGAGTGAAATAGGTCACGTGCCAGTTTCTATCCTTCAGAGCCTGTGACTCCATGAGGCAAAGCCCCTCTTCATTTACCCTGGACAAAAAAGAACCTGGACCGTGTTTGGTCATCCATCAATCTTGGATCATTCCTAGGGATATGGTGAATTGATAAAAAGACTGTTTTAAACCTGACTCACATGACAACATTTTACACCTGGGAATTATTGAGTATTCTGAACTAAAGTAGTTTTCAAAAAGAAAATAAGCTTGTTCATGAAGAGACAATAATAAAACTTCACTTCTATAAACACATGAACTCTTTGCTAACATCTAAGCTTACAACACTGCACATAGTTGCTGCATAATTACAAACACTTCTGACATCTTCCACCAGAAAGAAACTTGAAATCTTATTTTGTTACTGAATTTAGAATCTTTAAGTTCTGTTAATTTCCATCAGTCATGTGAGAAGGTGTCATTTCATGATTTGGTTATTTACAGAGTAAATAAAAAACAAAAAATCATAACATTAATTTTAAAATAAATGTTGGTAGACAAGACAACCATAAAATTCCTATCCTTTACAAATAATGGAAAATGAAAATTCTATGTACTAAGAGTTGCTGAGTCCAAACTCATCCCTTCATGAACACGATTCAAAGCAATATTGAAAGATTCCTGGATGTGTGGATTGTGTCATGTTGAAAACTCCTATTTCTGTGAATATGCCTTTGGGGTCTTAGAGTTGCTTTAATGAGGAAAAAGTCATAGGCTTCCAATAGACATAACATTGTGGCAAATATTTCAGTTAAATAATATGTTGAATTCTAGGAAACTGTAGTTTTTTTCTGCCTACATCAACCCCTGGATTCTCTTGTTATAAACATTTTTTCAGAGTCTGGTTGATATCTTTAGCCTCCATATTCCCCGATATAAGTCTTACATTCTTCTAGCCTTTCTTCAGAATCTCTATATGGACAATTCTAATTCAACACAGCCTGATCATTGGGTCTTCTTGTTTCATAGCAAATGCTTCACATTTTCATTCCAAACAGTCATACTCATAAATCCAAGTTTCTTGTTTATCTGACCACTTATCGTCATTCCTACTGCTATTACTCTGATTCAGTGGAGAATCATCACATGCTTGGACCTACAGCACCATATATAAAAGATTCATGACTACCCTCTCATCTCCTAAGCCACAGTGTACAGTAGTGCTAGAGTGATTTGCTTTGAAGCTCTATGTAACGTAAAACAAATTTCTTTGCTCAATAATGCTGTCTTCTCATTATTGTATAACATTTGAACTCCTGACCTTAATGGGAAAGAAAGCCTCTATATGTCAGGACTATGGGCTTCTCTGAAACCTCATTTTCTAATTGACTCCATCTTGCAAGTCTATTCCAGATGCCCTGAATTGCTGTTCAATGTACTTTCTAGTTCATAATGCTGTAAAGTCTTTGTGTTGCTGTTTTTCTGGCTCTGTCTTTCTGTCCTCAATGTAAATGCGACTCCATTCTTTGTGTGTTTTTAAATTGTTCCTTGAGTATCACTTGGTATTAGTTATTTATATTTCTCTATGCCTATTCCTTATGTTTCTCTTTACCTAAAACTATATATCGCTCATATGTCAATTTTTATCAAACCACATAATGTTAGAATATGATTTCTCTTTGTTTTTTCAGCATAGCATATACACATTGTTCAAAATAAAAGATTTCATTTTGATCTTTCATAGATGCATATAATATACTTTAATGATATTCACACACCTCTCTCTCATCTGTTCCCCATCTTTCCCCTTCTCCTTTGTCATCAGTCACTTTCCCATTTCTGTCTCTCCTTTTTAGTTCCCTGGCTTCCCCATATGAGAGAAGATGTGTGATAACTGATTTGGAAGAACTGGATTATTTATTTTCCTTAACATCATGTGTTTCACATTTTGTTGGTTCTTTGCAGAATGATCGCATGGACACTGTGTTTTAATAAAATTTCTAATCTGAACAACAGTGTTAACTACTGGTTTGAGTGTCATTAGCAACTCAGTCATTGATATGTTTTTCTAAGCACACCCATGAAGTAGGTAATGCACGCATTGCTTTTTTTTAGAGGGGGAAATTGGGGTACAATGGGTTTTTCTCCATTTCATGGCTAACACGAAACAGTCTCAGTTTTCAGCTGAGGACACTGGGGCTGTGAGTCAGTTTCACTACTGTCTCCACACTTTCTCTTGTAAGTGCTTCTCTGCCAGAGCAGCCAGGTTAAGAGGGAAGTCTGAGGGGATCAGTCCCTGGGCACATCCCAGAAGAGCCTTGTCAGGAGGCAGCTATAGAAGGCTTCCAGCCTGTATATAGTAACATCAAACTTTACTTTAGATTTCACATTACATTTGTGATCCCACCAAAACCCACTCTATTTGAAATCTTCTTCTGTCCTTTCTCACATAAGATTTAAACTGATACAGGGACTCAACTCATAATTATCCAAGAGCCACACTAAGCTTCTTCAATACTGCACTGTGAACCACAGGCTGAATGATTTTTGTGATGACATGGAACTGTGTTTTATTTCCATTTCTGCTTTGGATTTCTTCAGCTTTAGTTCACCATTCTGTTTGTACATTTGAAACACTTGGGGGAACCTTTAAAAATACTTGGCCCTGCCATCTAACAATTAAATAAAAATCTCTGAGGATGGAGCCATGGCAACTTCATTTTTTTGTATTTCCCCTGGCAATCCTAATGAGCAGTCAGAGTGAGAACTCTTGCCATAGATCAGTGGTTCGCAGACTCTAGCATGTGTCAGTATTGTCAGGGGGGCTTATTAGACACAGCCAGCTTGGCCCCACCCCTAGGATTTCTGATTCAGTAGGTTTGGACTGGGGCTGAAAAGTTTCCTTATCTGACAAGATCCCAGGTAATGGATGGCCATGCTGATTCCAGCAAACAATTTGAGAATTGCAACCTTAGAACTTTTGTTTGTGATAACAAGACAAGAGGTATGGTATGTCCATACCTCAGTTTCATTTAGAACTGAGCCCATCCTGGGTATTTTGTTTTCCATATGAAGTTGAGTATTGTTCTTTCAAGGTCTGTGAAGAATTATTTTGGGATTTTGATGGGGGATTGCATTGAATCTATAGATTGCTTCTGGTAGGATTACCATTTTTATTGTTGAAACTACCTATCCAAGAGCATGGGAGAACTTTTCATTTTCTGGTGTCTTCTTCAATTTCTTTCTTCAAAAACTTAAAGTTCTTGTCAAACAAATCTTTCACTTCCTTGGTTAGTGTTACCCAAAGATATTTTATGTTGTTTGTGACTATTGTGAAGGGTGATGTTTCTATGATTTCCTTCTCAGCTTCTTTATCCTTTGTTTATAGGAGGGCTACTGATTTTTTTTTTGAGTTTATCTTGTATCCTGCCACATTACTGAAGGTATTTATCAGCTGTAGGAGTTTTCTGGTAGAGTTTTTAGGGTCATTTATGTACACTATCATATCATCTGCAAATAGAGAAAGTTTGACTTCTTTCTTTCCAATTTGTATCCTCTTGATCTCCTTTTGTTGTCTTATTGCTCTAGCCAGAACTTCAAGAACTATATTAAATAGATATGGAGAGAGTGAATAGCCTTGTCTTCTTCCAGATTTTAGTGGAATTGCTTTGAATTTCTCTCCATTTAATTTGACATTGGCCGTTGGCTTACTGTATGTTGCTTTTATTATATTTAGATATGTTCCTTATATCCATGATTTCTCCAAGACCTTTATCATGAATGGGTGTTGGATTTTGTTGAATGCTTTTTCAGCATCTAATGAAAAGATAGTATGTTTCTTTTTTCATTCAGTTTGTTTATATGGTTGATTACATTGATAGATTTTCATATGTTGAGCCATCCCTGCATCTCTGGGATGCAGCTGACTTGATCATGGTGGATGATTTTTTTATGTGTTCTTGGATTATGTTTGTCAGGATTTTATTGAGTATTTTTGCATAAATGTTCATGTGGGAGATTGGTCTGTGATTCTCTTTCTTGGTTGAGTCTTTGTGTGGTTTTGGTATCGGGGAAACTGTAGCCTCATAAAAAAGTTTGGCAATGTTCCTTCCGTTTCTCTTTGTGGGACACTTAGGGGAGTATAGGTATTAGCTTTTTTTTGAAGTTCTGATAGACTTCTCTGAAACCATCTGGCCCTGGGCTTTTTTTTTTTTTTTTGAGAGGCTTTTGATGACTGCTTCTATTTATTTATTTTTTTGCAGGATATAGGTCTATTTGAATTGTTCACCTGGTCTTAATTTAATTTTGGTAAGACTGTATAAAAAGCATGTGGTACATTTACACCATGGAGTACTACTCAGTGGTAAAAACAAAACAATGACATCTTGAAATTTGCATGCAAATGGATGGAAATAAAAAAAGCATCCTGAGTGAAGTAAGCCAGACCCAGAAAGACTAACATGGTATGTACTCACTCGTAAGTGGATACTAGCTATAAAGCAATGGACAATAAGATTATAGTCCACGACCCTAGAGAAGCTGAGTAGCAAGGTGAACCCTAAGAGAAATATATATAGATCCCCATAAGAAGGGGAAATAGACAAGAACTCCAACAATACTGGGAGCTGAGCTGAGGGGAGAAGGGAGGGCAGAAGGGGAGAAAGAGGGAAGAAGAGGAGGGTGGAGGAGATCTTGAGGGAATGGGGTAGTCGAGATGGGTGAAGGACAGAGACGGAGAGCAAGGAAAGGGATATTTTGATTGAGGGAGCCATTATGGGGCTAGCAAGAAACCTGGCACTAGAGAAATTCCCAGGAATCCACAAGGATGACCCCAGCTAAGACCCTAAGCAATAGAGGAGAGGGTGACTGAACTGGGCTTGCCCTGTAGTCAGACTAATGATTATCTTAAATGTCGCCATAGAATCTATATCCAGCAACTGGGCATTTTGATTTCTTGTGGTTTTCTATAGTGGTCTCTGTTACTATGGGAAGATTCTTTGAAGAGGGTTTAAGACTATGCTTACCCATGGGTGTAAGGAGAAATGTTTTAGATTGTTGTTAGGGATTGCAAGGTTTTAGTATATCCTTTAGTATTGTAGATCCTCCTCCAACAATCATGACTTTGCTAACTAACACTGAGCTAAGGTTCCAGTACCAGCCATGGTTTCCCTATTACTGAGTGGGTCTTAATTCCAATTAGAGAGATGGAACTGGAATTGGTGCATAAAATGATAAAAGATTGTTATTAAAAAATAAATACAAAAAGAATTTATTAAGCCAGAAAATAATTTATTAATAATTTCTCTCTCTCTCTCTCTCTCTCTCTCTCTGTGTGTGTGTGTGTGTGTATGTGTATGTATGCCACAGTACACATGTGGATGTAAGAGGACACCTATTCCTAATTGATTCTTTTTTCCTATCTTTACACAGGCTCGGTACTCAGGTCACCAGGTTTAGGGCAAATCTATGGAGCCCTCTCTCTAGTACAAGCTACAATCTTATTCCCCAATGCAAGTTTTTGATAGTGGCTTTTTTTTTTCAAATATTTGGCTGTAGCATTGGGATTTTTTTTTTTCAAGAAAAGGCATTAGGCTCTAAAACCACTTGCTTCTTATGAACAATCATTTTCTTCTAAAGGCAAGCTGAATTATCTTCAAGTTTGAACTGATCGATTTGTTTTCCATTTTAAACAAATCCAACCTTAATTTTAAGCACAGCAGTCATGTAGTCAATACATATTAAATCCAGAAATATCAGAAGCAAATTATTTTAACATTACTTAGGGAAGTGCATTATGTTCTAATATCACTTGAATTGCAAAATAGATGTTAGTCAAGGAAAGCAACTATGCTGTGATAACCCGTAACCTGAACCCATAGTCAGCTAGAACAGCAGAACAGCTAAGGTTGGATTATTGATGGTGCTCCCCTCTGTTCTTGAACAGTTGGTAAATATAATCCATAACAGTTCCTTCTCCAAGCCACAGACTTGGAATAGTGTTAGTCCTGACATTCGGGGACAAGTGATAATCTGTGGTTGTTGAGTATGGGGAAGAACTAAAAGCTTGTCTTGGGCATTGTAGGATATTTCACTGTCGTTCTACCTCTTACATTACCTCAGCATCAACTACATTTGAATTCAAAGCAGCTGTCATTTCCTGCACAAGAATTGAACAAAATCAGTCCACTCAACACTCAGCTAGGAGTGAAAATGTGCTCATGAAGTCCCAGCCGACATTAAGGAGCTATGGTCAGCTGATGGCCTCTGGAGAAGGGGGAATGAGTTGTCCAGTTAGGTAGATCATAATCCTGTATGTGGCCTCGGACCCATAGCTGAATGAGTACTATAAATTAGGGAGAGTTGATGGACTGTTAGTTTTTTAGTAAGGGACACTAAGTAGGCAGATGGGGAGGTGGGGGTTGATTTGGGCTACTTAAGGGGAGGAGTTGGAAGTAAATATGATCAAAATCTGTTGTATGAAATCCTCAAAGATTAAGCACAAATAATTACTTTTAAAAATATGATCTGGGCCGGATGGTGTAGTGCGCACTTTTAATCCCGTCACTTTGGAGGCAGAGGCAGGAGGATTTCAGTGAGTTTGTGGATAACCTGGTCCACAAAGCAAGTTCCAGGATAGCCAGGACTGTTACACAAGGAAACCATGTTTCAAATCTCCCCATCTATCTATCTATCTATCTATCTATCTATCTATCTATCTATCTATCTATCTATCTATCCATCTATCTATCTATATGACTTAAAAAATTAAACATGCTTTTACAAAGAAATTTTTATTTCCTTCTATCAACAAACAATGCTGGTGGTTATCATGAAATAGGATCAATCTCTCTATGTGTTAATTTTCCTCAGAAATATGAAAAGGAAAACAAAAAGAGAAGTTAACGTATCTTAAAAACTAATCGCAATGTAGTCTTACAAACTAATCACTCATATTAATCATTATTAATTTTCTCAATGGACTGAAGAAATGGCTTGAAGGAAAGCATTCTTGCCATACAAGAAAGAGGACATGAGTTCAGATTCCCAGATGTGGCCCCATGTGCACCTGTAGTCCTAGTTTTGTGGGTGACAAAGATATAGGGCTCACTGTTGTGGCTGGCCACCAGCCTAGCACCAGTTTCAGGTGGCTACTCCACGGAAAGAATAAGGCATAGAGTCAGAGTGCTGTGCATCTGATGTCATCCTCTAGCCTTTGAATGTGCATATTGGAGCACACATTTGCACACACACATGTCACATACATGTACACACATACCCTACACATACATACAAATCACACATGCACATACTCAAACACACACACACACATACACACCACACAAAGTTTCATTAACTGCTTTGAGTATATATCAGATAATAATGATTAAAAAGCAAATTATTAAAAAACATGTTTTTACATGATCAATTTGTAAAGGTAAGCTAGGCTATCATCAGTATAATTTTTGGATTGGCCATTTTTTTGTAAATAGAATGACTGTAAAATCTGAAGTTTATGAGGAGAAAGAAGAATATATTTTTCCAAGGCATTTTACTAGGTGAATTTGGTACATTATATATTATTTAATTTCTCTACCATCCTCTTTTTCCTGCTCTTCAGACTCTTTCTTCCTCCTATTGTGTTGCTTTGTCTAGCTTCAATATGAGGGTAATTACCTTGTCTTATTGTATCTTGCTTTGTCCTGTTTGGCTGTTTTCTTTAGGAGGTCTGCTCTTTTCTGAAGAGGAAATGGAGGGGGAGTGGATCTTGAAGAGAGATAAGGTGTGGGGAAGCTGGGAGAAGTGGATGTTTGGGAAACTGTGGTCTGAATGTGTTGATGGGGTTTTTGTCCTGTCCAGTTCCCGCAATCGTTAAGTCCCAAAGAAATCACACAGAGGTCTACATTAGTTATAAATTGTTTGGCCCATTAGCTCTGGCTTCTTATTAACCCTTATAACTTATGTATCCCATTATTAGCCAATTATTTTTATCTGTGTTAGCCATGTGGCTCAGTACCTTATTCAGCAGGGCAGTCACATCTTGCTTTTTCTGTGGTAATGTCAGAGCTGCAGAGGCATGGGCTTCCTCCTTCCCAGAATTCTCCTGTTCTCATTGACCCGCCTCTACTTCCTGTCTGGTTGTCCTGCCTGTACTTCCTGCCTGGCTACTGCCCAATCACCATTTATTTAAAATATAATTGACAGAATAAAGACATTTGTTCCACACTATGTATGTATCTTGTGAGAGAAGACTCTATTTGCAATTAAAAAATAAATAAGTTAAAAAGGCTTTATTCAATATAATTACCTTGGTTTATGCTAAATAACCCTGTGTCATAGGTACATCAGTGAAAATGACACACTCTTGTTTATAGAAGGTAAAAGTGAATCAAAGCATATAAGTGACTCATTCACTGCAGCACTTGAGAGAGAGCAGAAACAGAAATGAAGGTCTCCTTATTGAGGTCAATGACCCTTTCTTGAAATTTATAGATGAGACCTTTGGTGAAAGTATTCATGCTGCAACATTAGACTGTGTTTACCATGTTCATTTTCTCTTGAAAACATCAAAAAACCTTAGATTCTTTTCAGCAAATAAATATTATCAAATTAGAGTTTTTTTGTTGTTGGTTTTTTTGTTTTTCTGTTTTGTTCTTTAGTTTTGTTTGAGACTTTGAACCTGGAGCACAGTAGTTTCTCATTGCCAGCACACAGAAAGAATCACTAAGCATTTTCCAGAGATCCAGAAACCATACAAAAGGAACAAGCTATGCTTTATTCCAAGTCCACATTAATTTGATAATTTTCCAGTATCAGGCAGGTAGTTCACCAAGATCTATAATTAGGGAAAGACAGAGCTAGCAGGTTGGCTTCATTGTTTTAGGTGGAAAAGATTCTTACTATGCCTTATGAAAATCAACTCAAATTATCAAAACACACTATTCAGAGCACAATGACTTGAACATGTATCATGCTTGTTCATTAGACGTAATTACAAATTTCAGCTCATATGTATCTGGTATATTTTTACACAAACTGACATATGCAGCGAGTTTTGCTTTAGGTTCTGTTACTGGGAGTGATGTTGTTTCATTAAAGATGTGGGAACCAAGGCTCCCACTTTGTCATCTTCTTGAGCGTTGCAGGTGATAGCTTTTAAACCCATAAGTGTTACAGATGATGAGCTATTACTGAAAATATCTCTGTGCTCTTAGGGGGAGAGGGGCAAAGGAGTTCTTTAATCTGAGAATAATTCACGTATTTATATCATTTTTTTTGTCTCTTGTCTTTCATGACTCATTTGTTATGCATTCACTTGATTACCTGCATTTCAAAACTTGGCTTGACAACACCAGGAAGTTGCTGTCATTCTTAATGTTTATATAAGTTGATGCAATGATGAATACAAGAACTTTATGAAAGCCTGTTAATGTGTCATGCATTTCATTTTACTGCTCCCTTCTCATTTCCCTCAAATTCTTGAGTTTAGGGACAACCTCACATAATTCTGAAAAATTATTTGAACTGATAATTGCATATTTTTCCTAGGAGAGTTGGACTATCACTCTCCGTTTTAAATGAATAATTTGGGGTGATGTTTTCCCATGTGTGAAGTTTAAGTCCATAGCCTTCACATTAAAAAAAAATGTGTAGAGCTCCTTTAGAAATGATGCTAAACATGCACTAGGTGTTTGATAAATAATTGGTGAGTTGAACCAGTCCCAAAAGGCTGAGATCACTGTGATAAAAACTTGCCAGCCCTACAGAATCCTCCAATGGTAAACTTACTCATCTATATCAATGAGCTGCTAAAAGGAGTTTCCTTCCCGGGAAGGGCCACAGCCATTAGCAACAACCTTTCAGTAATATTTAGAGGGAAATAATTTATCACTAGGCAGATGAACACTTTCTCACTACAAAGCACTGGAGCTAGATCACATTCCCCAGGCACAGCAGGTGGCTTCTGGAGCTGCAGTCAATAGACTTCAAGAAGAGCAAATATCAGAGGCTCTCCTGAGTTTTAGCACTTCTCAGCAGTGGTAAAGGCATCAGTAGCTTGAAGTACCTTGGAGGGCAACAAAATCAAGTATTTACCGCTTTCCCAGGCTTACTGTCTCCACCTGTAACAATGAAAACCAAACACAACTCCAATCAAAGATAAAGTCTGAGCAGCCGTGATGCTGCGGGGGGGGGATGGTAGGGGGAGTGCAAATAAACAGTTTTATAAAGAGAATATGAGAAAAACAGATGTTCAGAGTAATGGATTCAAACCCATGTTCACATCTTGAAAAGGAGTATCAGGGAAGGCAGATGGCTTAAGAGGGAAGGGTGCTTTGCTGCCTAACCCAACCATTTTTGTTTAATTCCACAACATATGTGTAGGAAGAAGAGTCCTGCCACTAGCAAGTTTTCCTCTGAGCATCATGTGTTTGCTGTGGCAAACATGCATGTATGTATAATCACATATACACATAAATAAATGTAATAAAAAATTTAAGGTTGCAACTGTAAGCAAGTAAAATGTCAACTTACAGTCTGCAAACAAAATTGACAGTACTTGTAATGAAATGATCTCACAATATATTTATTATTTTTAAGGATGAAATGCCCTTTCTGAGACTGCGATGCTACAATAACAGCTTCTATAAACTGCACAGTATTTTGGTATCCTTGGAGTACAGTACATTGAGGTCCTCATTGTACTTGTTTGACAGTGCTGTCCAGGCATGTGTGCAACCTTCATGATAAACACGTATGTCTCTGCCTCCCTTTCTTTGCCATTAAACCCATAATTCTCGCTATTTTCTATTTTTTGTTTCAGTGATCAAACTTAGTAGAAGCCTAATTCAGTTTATGTCAACAATACATCATTTTCTGCTTTGTAAGGTACAGAGAATGGTCTGCATTACTCATAGTTTTGGTTTTGGGAAGTATCCAAAAAGCCAAAGTGAAAGAAGAAACAGCAAGTGGCAGGTTAGAAACAAATGTTATCAAATCAGGCAGAAATCAACCTGACAGGTCCTCCCGAGGCGGTCAGCCAGAGTTCATGATTGAGCTTTCTCTCCATGGATGAGCATCCTACGTCTGACCTTTAGGCTCCCCCTTCTCGCCGCGGGCACTTTTAAATAATGAGATATATATTAGTGACCTCTGCTGGAAACATTTTACCTTTTAGCTATTGCTAAACTATTTTTTACTATTGCACTGTTTTTTTTTTTTTGTACTCGCTCTTCCCTGACACACCTTGTTGTAGGGTTCAGTCTATCTTCAGACAATCGATCTTGACAACTAGATACAGTCACCCTTGAGTGGGGTGGAGTGAAAAATGGGCAACTCCACCTCCATAGCCATCTTCTCTGTGAGTTCAAACAGCACAGTGTATTTTACCAATATGATTTATGTTACAAAATCTTTCCAGATATTTAAATCATGTTTTTTTCTGTTTTTTTTTAATTGATTTTATTGAGCTCTACATTTTTCTCTGCTCCCCTCCCTGCCTCTCTTGTCCCGCTCAATCCTCTCTCAAGGTCCCCACGCTCCCAATTTACTCAGGAGATCTTGTCTTTTTCTTCTTCCCATATAGATTAGATATATGTATGTCTTAATTCATGTTTTTGAAGTTAGAAATCTACTTAAATATGCTGTGTAAAAGAAGTCTATGAGAAGCAAAATTGGCGCCAACAACTTGAAAATCATTGTTTGTTGGAATGTTAGTTTAAGATGTATTACATTTGTTTATGTTATGGAATATTTGTTTAATGGAACAAAGATGTGTTGCATTCTTTTATGTAGTATTTGTTTAACTCTGTGAAGCTGTGTTATTTTTCTTGTCTAAAGCACCTGATTGGTCTAATAAAATACTGAACAGCCAATGACTAGGCAGGAGAGAGATAGGCAGGGCTGCCAGACAGAGATAATAAACAGAAGGAAAAAAAGAGAGGAGGGAGGAGGGATAAAAGGAGAAAGAGAGGATGATGCCAGGAGTTAGCTACCCAGCCAGAAGGAAAGAAAGGTATATAGAAAGAGAAAGATAAAAGCCAAGAGGCAAAAGGGACAATTTAAGTTAAGAAAAGCTGGATAGAAATAAGCTGAGCTAAGGCTGGGCATTCATAAGAAAGACTAAGCCTCCATGTGTTTATTTGAGAGCTGGGTGGTGACCTCCAAAGAGTAAAAAGAACCAATTACAATTGTTAAATAGTAGAATAGAATTACATAGTAGTTTATAGTTTGTTAGAAGAGTATAGTCAAAGAAAGAATACATTGTATTCCCTACAGTAGGGCAGAGGTTTGGTCCTAGTGGAAAGAAAGCATCTGTAACACTGGATGCTAGAAAAATTTGCAAATGTGTCTGGGCAGGAACATGTAAGGAGATTAATGCCCACTGAAATTCAGGGCAACTTCTCTAGACAGCTGTCAATTCCACTTCTGGCAAATGTGGTTGGGTTTCAAGCCTTCTGCTGAGAGGAGAGGCTTAGGTGCCTGTGGAACCTTTCACTGCATCCTCAGGATGACTCATGAGGTTCCTGATGAAATCTAGGAAGCTCTGGCTAGAATGCCCTGAGAGGAGTTTAACTTAGAACCTGCCAACTCCAGCAACTCCATGTGCACCTCCTGTTTCCCATAAAATCCCAAGCATCTTCTTACGAACTCACACATGACTGAGGTTTTTTAATGAACTGACAAGTCATTTTCCAGTTTGAGAAAGTTCAAGGGTTGACTTAAAAAAATAATAGTTTATTGTAAGAAGAATCACAGAATAAAGTATGGATCTGCTAGATTACAGAGAATTCAAAAATGAGACCACAGAGTTTATTCTCTATGCTATATTAATGAAGTCTTATACAATTGTGTAGTTATCAAAATCCGTTCTTGTTTTTGTTACATTATGATGTTAGAAATGCTGCAAATATCTTCAATTGCTGAGTAAATGAATAGAACTCAATGGTACTAAAAAGAACACTGTAAGAAGATGAAAAAAACAATGGCGCTAAATACTTTTTGTTGTTTTTGTTTTCTGAGACAGGCTTTCTCTGTTTAAAAGCCCTGTCTGTCCTGGAACTCCGTATGTAGGCCAGGCTGGCCTAAAACTCACAGAAATCTGTCTATTTTTGCTTTCAGAGTATCGGGATGAAATGTGTAAGCCACCACCACTAAGTTGAAGTTAAATATTTTTGAAATGGTAAAAATATTTAACAATTACAAGGAAAGACCACACAAAGATTATAGAAACTCACCCAAGCTCCAGCAAAAATAAATATAAATAAATGTTTGGGTAGGAACATTAAAACAACCAGCTTTCCTTTCCTTCCTGTGACAAGGAAGAAGAAATATAATTACAGTCAAGTATGAAGACAGGGCAGCAGGGAGCTGAAGAAGAGCGGGCACAAATGAACTGTTTTATAAAGGGAATAGGAAAGACCCATTTGCTCTGAGTAATGGTCTCAACTCCATATTCACACATTAAAAAGATCAGTAAAACAGTTTGTGTACAGTGACTGGGAAGCCCATCAAATTTTGGGGTCTGAAAAATCAGGCAACTATTTTAGAGAACTATATAATTCTTTGAAGTTCAAATGTCTCTTCTCAGGTCACAAAACAACTTGAAGTATCTATTTATTGAGGAAAACAATACACTATGTGCTCAAAAGAATGTAGTAAAAATGTTTCTAGCATCTTTGTTCATAACCACGTTAGGTTGAAACAACTCAAATGTCCTTCAATAAAGAAAGGACAATATAACTCATGTAAAAGTGTGCCTCTTTGCCACAAAGGAGAAAGAAGTCTAGTACTAAGATGTTCTCCATATTAAGAGAAAACAATATAAAATTTATTATAAAGTCTACTGATGCTAGCTAATTCACTAAAAATCCTCACTGATGCTGAATTTAATTGAGAAAAATAATGAAGATTTGTAAGAAAACATTTACTTTTAGGTAACATGCTGATTATCTAGAGGCAAGTAATATTCATTCATTTAATTCATAAAATGTTTGGAAAAAGATTTACATATTTTATAAAATTATTGTGTGGAAATATTTATGTATGTTTAAAGATTACAAGTATAATGATTATGAGGGAAAGGAACAAGAGACCCAAAAATCACAGCAATATGATAAAACACTGTGCACAACTAAATCTAATTAAAAATAATGCAACTCTAGGAATTACTATTCTAATTCTGGTAAATTTTACAAAAAAATCTTAAAATTACATTCAGAAATATTTTTAAAGTTTACTAAAGAATAGAAGTATCCAATCCAAAGTGTTATTTTTAGCAAAAGAAGCCAAATTAGGAGTACACTTCTGGAATGGATCTTCATAGATATTTTTCTAACAAATAAATAGAATGTGTAGTGTTGAAAACAGGCTATTGGCATCTCCAGGATAGGAAAAATAAATTTTGTTTGGTAATTGTTTATAAATGAAGGATGGGGAGATTCATATTCTAAAGGGATGTCCTATGTTTTGGTTTTATGGTTAGCAGTTCTGAATTAAGATCTAGACATTTTTTAACCCATAAAATATATGTTAGGAAAATTAGGCAAAATTAAGGTATATGAAAGCTATCATCCTGGCCAACAACATACCTAAGTAAAAATCAAGATGCTTGTTGGCATTCAGTGAAAGAGTTGTATTACATATTTTCTCTCAGGCTCTACTAGCTATAAGCTGTCCACTGATTACTGTTTTATATTTTAATCCTTCCGGAGAACTCATACATTTAAAGTGGAATTAAAATACAACAGAATTACAAGAGATGTGTTGGTAAGTTAACAGTTGACATTATGGGAAAAGAAAAGAGGGTCCTGAAATGTAGCTTTGGGAAATGGCAGTGGAAATGTGCACATTGTGGCCAATTTTCAGGTACCAATGTGATGTCCCAAAGCAGAAATAATAAGGGCATCACTATGACTAAATTTATATATCAGCCTGGACAGATTTTCATGGTACTTTTGCATACTGAGAAATCAGGAGCAGTAAACAGATGATCCAAATGTACTACCTAATAATGAACAGTTTGAACAATGTTACTGATGATGCTGTTAATCTGTTTACCGTGGCCTGTAATACAGTACCACAGATGGGGTGACTTTGAAACAATGTTTATTTTGGATCATCATACCTTTGGAGTTACAGAGTAAGGGGATAAATTTTGTGCTAACTCTCTTGTTCACAAAGTCATGAGATACACACAGATTCTGTGTAGATGTGTGTCTGATCTCACTCCCTTTCCTTTGTCCTTCATACTATGATAGTCAGTTCTATTCTCTCTAGAGTTCACATTTCATGCATTAAAAACCAAGCCTCACTTTGAGTCAGTGAGTCCTGATTTACATATTAATGAAGATAAAAATCAAACTGTGTTCTGTGTACATGGATGAGGCCTAATGGCTCGGGTTTAATCATACTGTAGTTGTAAAATTGCTTCTGCTAAGAATTTAGTAGTCTCTTAGATGGACCAAAGGTATCTGCACTTTACTGAACAAAGATACTTCACTATTCTTCAGATTCTGGTTGATGGAGCATGTAAATCTCTGAGCATTGTGAATATGTGGAAGAATCTGGAAGTCTTCATTGTCAGTGTAATACTTAGTGTGGTTGGCAGTGGATAAAATTTAGATAGATCTTTAACATTCAATGAAATTACCCACATTTAATAGCCTAGCTGGTATATCCTGTTAGTTTGAATTCTTCATTGGCAATGTAGGTACCATTTTCTGTACTTTCTCCTGATTTCACAGCCATCAACTGTTCTAGTTTCTGGCATCAGTTCCTGGAGAGTGACATACATAGCATTTTTCTTTTTCATTTACATCTACATTTGAGTGGCCGTGTCCTCTCCAATCCAACAGATTCTAGAGGAAATGCCAATTTTCTTTAACCTGTAAAATAACGAAATCTAGCAGAATCCAGGTTGCATCCAACACACCTGGGTAATCCAGTTGGTTTCTATGTGACACATATAAGAATATTCACTGGGTTGGAAATCATAATAACAATCATGTACTTGGAGATCTGAGGAACACATTAAGACATTACAATTAGAAACAGATACTTTCTACACTTACTGTAGGATCCCAGGAGCTACCAGCATACTGATGGAATTGATAGTCACTACTTAATCTTTTAAAAATATAAGATTTTTATTAATTCTTTGAGAATTTCATATAGTCTTTATGATCATATTTACCCCATCTCAGCTCCTCCTAGATTCTCTTTTACCTCTCTATCCACCCAACTTCTGTTCTTCATTTTAAGATCATCAAGTACAATTTGTGTTGCTTAAATACTCTTGGGTGTGGAACAAACCCTTGGAGTGTCGTCAACCTGTCAGGGGTCACACCCTTAAGGAAAACAAGCCCCCACTTTTCCAGTAGTTGTAATTTGTCAATAGCTCTCCAACTAGTGGTGGGACTTCATGTTCTTTTGTCAACTCCATGCTGGGATTTTCAGTTTGGCTTGAGATTGCACATATCTTACACATAATGTTACAACCACTCTGAGTTAATGTGTGTATCTGCCCCATTGTGTCTGGAAAACACTGTTCTATTGTAGTCATCCAACATTTTTGTGTGATTCTTGTAATCTTCCTTGCCACCTATTTTTTCATGGTCCCTGAGCCTTGCAGGGCATTTTGTGATTTGCATATCCCTCCAATTTGGGGCAGAGAACTCTGCAGTCTCTTATTTTCTGAGCATTTACCAATTCTTGCTCTTTATGTTAATCTCCAGCTACTGCATAAAGCAGCTTTACTGATGAGGACAGAAAAATACACTAACTTATGGGCATGGAGGTAAGTTATTAGTACTCAGTCAATACTATATTCCTCTATCAGAATGATAGGAGTAGGTCTTCCCTAGGAGCTATGACTTGACTATACAGTTTTGGTTTGGTAGCAGTATTGAATATGGTTTCCATTTTGTGGAGCAGGAGTTAAACCCAGTGAGAAACAGATGTTCATGTCACCATTGCACCAGTGGGCATATCTTGTCAGTTCAGTCATTATGGCAGCTCACAGGGTTCACAGTTGGGTGAAAACGAAAATTACTTTTCTCCTTTGCAACTGTGAGTATCACCTGCCAACGCTATGAAAACTAGCCAGCAAAGATGGCGTTTCTAGATCAGTACCAGGTTGATTTCTCTGTTTTGCCTGATGAAGTATGCAATGTTTTCACCAACAAGGTCTTACCATCGCATTCTGGAGTGTAATAAAGAGCAATGGCAATAGTCTGTAATATTTGTGGGTATGTGGGACATCACTAGCCAACAACTCCAAGAGAAGTAACCCATTCCTGGCACTATGATCTTATTTTCTAGCCTATCAGGACATAACCTTCATCTGATGTAATTTGAGGATTCCAAGAATGAATTCTCATACTTATAAACACAATATTTCTTCTCTGATGTTATTACTTTTCAAAACACCCACAGTGAAAAATTCACAGTGTAGAAAATTTTCCAGATTGTGGTTAGTATACTGTTGTGTCGTAGAAAGCCACTTGTTCATTTCCCAGCTACCCAGATTCCTGAAATAATCACACAGAAACTCTATTATTTGCCATACTGTTTGGCCAATAGCTTAAATGTATTGCTAGCTAGCTCTTACATTTAGAATTAACCCATTTCCATTATTTTATATTTTACCATGAGGCTCATGGCCTACCTGCAAGGTTACAGCTGGAAGCTCACATCGTTCCCCCCTTTGGCTACATGGTTTCTCACAATTCTGCCTTCTTTCTCCCAGCATTCAATTTAGTTTTCCCTGCCTACCTCTAGTTTGCCCTGCTATAGGCCCAAAGCAGTTTCTTAATTAATCAATGGTAATCACAGCAGATAGAGGGGAAATCCCACATCTTCCCCTTTGAATGTAAAGAAACATTTATAAACAATATTTGGGAATTTGGGCGTAGTTCTTTCCAAATTGTTTCCTACTTTTTGTTGGGCAAAGTAATTTTTGGCAGTGTTCACGGCAACCATTTGGGGATTCTTGGTCATCAAACCACATTAGTCTGGAAGGTTTCTACAGGTTCTCATCCTCTGTGGAAACAAAAGAAGAACCCCTTTTCCAAAATAACATACCCTTAGACCCAAATTTTGAAATCAAGATACCTTTAAAACATATATGTTGTCCATACAATGAAATGTCTCTTTTACTTAGCTCCTTCACAGTCAAAATAGTCAAAGAAAACACAATAATATACATAATCCAGACTCTCTGAATTTTCCATCTTTACGTGGCTTATTTTTCTTACTCTATTACTTCCTCTACAAGTTTAATATTTATTTTATTATCTTTACCGCTTTAATCTATGACTGTCTGTACTCTTTTATATTACATTCACTGTCTTTTTACTCTTTTTATTCTCCCTCCCAAGCATATGTACACTTATCTGACTCTGTTACCCAGGAGGAATTGCAGGAAACCATGTAGCTGCCAGAGGGAAAAGACATGAGCTGCCAGCTGGAACCATGAGCCTCGTGGTAAAATATAAAATAATGGAAATGGGTTAATTCTAGATGTAAGAGTTAGCTAGCTTAAGCTATTGGCCAAACAGTTTTGCAAATAATATATTTTCTGTGTGATTATTTCGGGGCTGAGCAGCTGGGAACAACCAAGCAGACTCCCCCAACAAATTGGCACTCTAACATGTGCTAGCTAAATCCACATAAAACCTGACAGGGCTTTGAAGGGAATTCTAAATACTAATAAAACAAAGTTTAGCTGCATTTTTTTCCCAATGGGCTCTACTTGCTGGTGGCATGCTCTAGCTCCTTTAAGAGAGGTCTTCCTGATTCAGTGGTAGCAACAAACAAACAAACAAAACAAAAGCTGTGTGGTTTCAAAATGGCAGCATCCTGGTTCAACTACACAAACGGCTCTGACTCTTTTGGGAGGTCTGGCTACAGAGTATTTAAATGGGGTTTGTGAGCAGAGTTCTACAGCTTGCTTAATGCAACATAGATCCACTGTGTGCCTGAAAACGGTGCTGTGAGCCTGACTCACACTAAACAGACCTCTGCCCTGCCATGTTGGACTTGGCAGAGCCAAAAGGCAAAGCAGCCTCCTACTACAGTATAATAAGTTGGGTAATTCTCTCAACTGTATTCTTTCAGCTTGGGACCATTGCTTCTGCAACCAATGCAATAAGATATATTCTGAGAAATGGCATGTTAAACAAATGAATCAAAGATGGCTGGAGAGATGTGTAAGGAAGACATTTATTTCTCTTCTTTGTGTTGAACAGCCAAGATTGAACGGGGACTTCCTCTCTGATGACTATCTAATCCTAACCACTTTGCAATGGCCTCCCGCTAAATCACAATTTACTCTGTTTCTTAATTCTTCATAATGAGGATCACATTTTATATGAAGTGTGTGTGTGCCTGTGCGCACACACGCACACTCATGCACACTTGCCCAAGTTGGGCATTAAAACCATGTAGATGGTAATAATAATCACATCTCTGGATTTGATTCTCACTTTGTATTATTTTTTTCTTATAGCCTGAGATTCACCATTTTCATCTCTGTAAATTTGGAAGCAGAAATCTGAGTGAGAATTATTTAGGCCCACGACAAGCTGAATAAGCACTGGAGACTGCTGATGATGATTATTTTTTACCTGGTAGCACCAGGAGATGTTTGTAGACACTGACATTGTCAGAACCCTTATCCTTTATGTAGGTTTTCCCCTGAGAAGACTTGATTTTGTGTCATCCCTGATTAAGGAGGGCATAGCCTTGTAGTGTCAGTGTATGAGGCAGTTCTTTCTGAGTGTTTAAAACTTAAGACTTCTTTGAAAAATGTACAAGAGGACACATTTTTACTACCTATTCTCTCCTTGCTTTCCCTGGCTTGTTTGACATAAAGTTAAGAAATGTACACAGTGATCTCAAGTCAGTGGAAAGATTCAGCATTAGTTAGGAAAGTGTATTTAATATATGTTGATGAGCAAACCCTAACAGCATCTATGATTGTGAGAAAGAACTCTGCCAATTTGTCATCTGATTGGCAACTTCATTTCACATTTCTTTCCTTGCTGCACTTTCTGTTTTTTTTTTAAAGCTCACACAATTAAAAAACCCTCTTCAAATTCCAGCCAACTTTTCCATATGTGTTTTGAGATAGAATATTTTCTATACTATCTAACCCTTTCATTATACCTCAGTGTTGTATAATAGTTTATATAAAATTAAATATATCTGGCTGCTATATAATATTTTTATATTCTTATTCTTTTAAAATGATTATAACTCAATTCAATTTAATGCCATAATTTTGTATTTTATAATATGTGATTGTGAAACAGAAAATTATATATATATGTATATATATGTGTACATACACTAAGAAAAGCATACAGATGCAATAAAACAATTGGAGTAGACCTCAAAGTTATTTGTGTTAGTGAAAATGTCAACATAATCTAAATGACTAACACTACCACAGAGTACATAAAATCACTAAATATAAAATGAGTGATACAAATAACAACTAAGTGTGTAGACTATTTAAAGATAGGAAAAAACTTTTTATATTTTTATAAATAAAAATTCAGTTTTAAATAATATTAAATGTGATGTGGGATTCCCCTCTGTATGCTGTGAATATCATTGGTTAATAAAGGAACTGCTTTGGGCCTATAGCAGAGCTATAGGGGAACAGAGCTAGGTGGGGAAAACTGCACAGATTAATATGCTGGGAGAAAGAAGGGCGGAGTCAGAGAGAAGCCAAGTAGCTCCACCAGAGCCAGATGGAACTTTAGCCAGTAAGCCACAGCCATGTGCCAATACACAGATTAATAGAAATGGGTTAGATTAATATGTAAGAGTTAGTCAATAAGAAGCTTGAACTAATGGGCCAAGCAGTGATTTAAATAATACAGTTTCTGCATGAATATTTCAGGGCTAAGCATCCGGGGACCAAAAAGCAGCCTGCTGCTACAAAATGGGCTATTATATTTTCTATGATCTCCGATGTAAGGTAAGATAATGATAATTCTACAATTTTCCTATATGCTCTATGTATCTTCAAAAACTTTTTAGCGCAAACATATTTTATGTCATTTTTTATTATATATTAATATCAATGAGAAATGTAGTTGTATAAAAATTGTGACTCACAAGAGCATAGTTAAACTAAAGTATGACCATTTGAACTTTTTCTGCTTTCCCTTCCTCTCCTCTCTCTCTGTGTTTCTGTCTCTCTGTTTGTGGGTCTGCAGGTGATATACCTGTATATAAGTGAGCTTGTGTGAGAGCAATTATGAATATGCAGACAAAAGGTGAACACTAGGACACTTCTATGTCTTGTCACCTTATTTGTTATTTAATGTTTTTTTCTGAGACTCTATTGTAGTTGTATCATTTCCCTCTCCTGTTCCTTCCTTCAAACTTTCTCTCTCAAATTCATGGTCTCTTTGTTCACTAATTGTTTTTACATATTATATTGCATTGTTTTATATATATATATGTATATGCATATATATATGTATATATATACAGCTTTCTAAGTCTGTATAATATTGCTTGTGTAAAATAGAGTGAGTCTGTGTATCCTAGGAATGCCAGAAACTACATCTGATGTTTTAGGGATGGGGTCTTTTACTGAATCTAAAATTTACCAATTAGATATACTAAGTGGCCAGCAAGCCCCTGGTATCTTTCTATGACTACCACCCATCTCTCTCAATAAAGACAAACCACTGTGTCCACTATTTTATGAGAGCTGTGTGGATCTGAACTTAGATCCTTATGCTGGTACAGCAAGTACTTTATCCAGAGAGACACACACTCCTATCCCTCTTTACTATATTTTAATTAGTGAAGAAAAAAAGAACAACCAATTTATCTTTATTTTCATTTATGAGTTTTAGGTATATTGGTGTTGTGCCTGCATGTATGCATGTATATTACATGCCCAGTGCCTGGAAGACTAGAAGTGGGCATCCATTTTGTGAAACTGGAGTTACAGATAGTTCTGAGCGAGTATGTGGGTTTTGAAAATTGAACCTGGGTCTTCCACAAAATCAGCAGGATCTCTTAACTGCTGAACCATCTCTACAGACAGATTTTTATCTTAAAATGCTCATGTTCTTCCTGTAACTACTGTTATTCTTATAAGATATATACAGTTACACCATCCGTGTAGGAATTTACTAAAATTTATGTTTTCAGACAAGTAGAAAAATATGAGCTTTTAGGTTGCTGAGAAAGCAGCAATTGGAGAACTTTAGGATAACCAAGGTCTTGAAGGAAAGGAGCACTATCTAGATCAGTGGTCTCAACTGTGGGTTGTGAACCCTTTGGGTGATGAACAACCCTTTCACAGGGGTCGTCTAAGACCATCAGAAAACAGAGATATTTATATTACGATACATAACAGTAGCAAAATTACAGTTGCGAGGTAGCAATAAAAACAATTTTGCCATTGGCAGTCACCACAACATGAGGAATAGGTATTAAGGGTTGCAGCATTACTAAAGTTGACAACCACTGCTCTAGATTAAAGGACGCAAGAAAAGTGATGAGATTTCTGAAGCTTCTCTTCCCACCAAACTTCCCTCTGCCGTGTTGGTGCCTTTTTTGTTTTCTCTTTGGTTGGATCTTTCCATTATCCAGTTGTCAAGCATTTCATTGAGACCCTACTACGCTTGGAGTACTAGGAATGTACCTAACATCTTTGTTTACATTCACTTGGAGATGAACAGGCAATAAAAACCGATGAAAACCCCAAAGAGAATTATGACTAGTAAGTGCACTAAAGAAAATAACTCTTCTTTATGGATTAGTGGCGAGTAGAGGTTTGGAGGCAATTTGAGTGTACGCTTTTCTCTTCAAGAACTTTAATTTATTCCTAAAACATTACTTTTAGGTCAAAAAATTTACACAAGAAATATGATTATTTCCAGTTTAACCTAACATACTCATATATGCTCACAAAATGAAAGAGTATATAGGATAGGGCACATGACTTCTTACATATCTTCTAGCTAGTGTCAAATCATGAATTTATTCTCCCGGCTATGGTCCTGTCATTATGCTCACTTATTATTTGTTCTCTTTCTTACACTCAACTTATGTGTACCCAGCAACTTCTTTGGACCCATGAAGATTTTCTGATTCCTCTTTTTTCGGATTTGACCTCTGTCTATACGTCCTGATAACAAGAGCCATCCTCTGTACATTTGCTTAGTATTAGCTTTCTCCACTAATTTCTTGGTTCTTTTCAAGAAGATATCTCATGGAAAATCTGTTTAATTAAGTCTACCTTGCAGTATCAGACAGCACTGAATGTTGCTGGGAGATACTTTGATTAGTGTTCAATATCTATTTATGGAACAGCCAATATCAACCTTTGCTAGTGTGGTGAGCTTACTCACACTGATAATAATAGTGAGTAATAGAGTAAATACTTGTGATCTATTATTTATAGACAATGTACATTGGTATAGATTCTTGCATATTGATACAAATTCAAATTATATTTGTCATATTGAATATGCTCATATTTTTGTTTACAATATTTGTACACTTATGCAAAGTTATTCTGTCATATTGTATGCATGCATGTTTCTACCTATGTTTAAGGCATTTGTATATTGATACAATTTTAGGATATAGTTATCATATTGTATTATACATTTTACCAAAGAACAAGACTCACAGAGGAGAGAGACATATTTGGGGGGGTAGTAAGTGCAATGTATAGGAATATTTGTTTGTTGCTTTGGAAATCTGAAGTTATATTTACAGGAAAAAAGTGAATACTCCATTAGAAAACTTCATACAGTCCTTTATAATGTTTAATAGACTAGCTAACCAGTGGTGAGTGGCTTAAAGACAATTTTTAGCTATTATGTTCTGTGAGTGTGATGGTTTTAGTGAAAAAAAAATGTCTCCTATAGACTCTGATGTTTGAACCTTGAACCCAAGCTTGTGGTGCTAAATGGGGAGGTTTAGAAGGTGCAAACTTCATGGAGCAAGTACATCACTGAGGCCATTGGAGAGTGACCAGCCTGGAGTCACTTTCTGTTTGATCTTTTTGTTTCCTGGTGCAGTTAAGGATGTTATCTCTTAGGTTCCTGTTCCAGAAACCATACCAATTGTTTGTTGCCATCCCTTTTCCACAATACCAGAAACTCTCACGCTATGGAACTATAAATAAAAATAAAGTATTTATCTTATAAGTGTTCAAGGTCATAGTATCTTATTACAGCATCAGAAAAAATAACTAATACAGACATTGGTACAAGAGAGTGGATTGTTGGTATAAAGAACCCAAAGTTTTAATTTTTGAATGTGGCAGACTTTGGGTCATTGGACTAGAAAGTCAGTTGAACACTATAAACAGAACTTAATGGGCCATCCTAGTAGGAACACGGAGGATGGTAGTGTTAAAGCAAATGTCCAGGTCAAGAGGTTTCAGAGAGAAACAATATTAAGAGCTGGGCTAGATCCATTCCCATTGTAAATTGGCAAAGAATCTGTCTAAATTATGCTCGAGGTTAAATTTGAAAGTAATAGTTTAATTTCTTTGGCAGAAGGATTTAAGTACTTAATAACTTTTAATAATGTTGATTGCATGGTGCATTTCTTATTGATAATACTTACGAAAGTCTACAACTAAAAAGAACAATTGAAAAAGATAGAAATGTAAAATACAGAGTTTGGAGAGACAAAGAGCACTAGGAGGCTTAATATTACACTCAAGACGTGGTAAAAGACAAGCTGTAATTGTTAAGGAGTTGAGTTACTCCACCAAGGAGAGGCTCAGCTCTGCACTGGAAAAAAGAGAAGTGTGCTCTCAGGGCAAGAGCTAACCAAGTCAAACTTCTACCACGTGGAAGAAAGCCTAAGGACTCTTCTGTTCCTAGGAAGCAACTGAATTAAAAATGTTAGGCTAATGTGATTTAAGGAGGGCAGAAGGGTGGAGAATGGCAGGGTCCATTCCCATCTGGCAGCTTAATTTGCTAGTGCCATTCACTTGACATTGGCTTTAGAGGTATGAATTATTTATGATTGAAAGAGCGGTAGACACTTACTTGCTCTATGGTTTCATAGGGCTACTGAATTCAAGTAGATACAGCAGGAGATTCCCTGAATGGTATTTTATCACGATAGAAAAGTAACGAATACAATCATTAAAAAGTAACTTTTAATAAATTTTCCGATTCAACTCAAGTCAAAAGTTATAATATATAAGTAAGTCTTATATCAAGGTATGAAAAGGACTATTTAATTTGTATTGCTCTATGTACTGTGTCTTAACAATGTTGAGACATAATGGTTTACTATAAAGGAATATTCCATCACTCAGTACTTTAGGTAGATTTCACATCATGTCAGTGCCTTACTCTCTTTGTGAAGCAATAGACCAGTGGCTTCTAGTAAGGTAGTTATGCAATGTATTTATCCCATTTAAAGGCCATTTATATGTGTATGAATTAATAACAAAAATGGTTATTTTTGAAAAGTACATTTAAAAATAGAAAGAAATGTAACCTCAAAGTGAAGGAAGATTGTTTTTTGAAAGTGCTGGTTAATTGATTAATGTGATATTTAGAAACACACTTTGTAATTTATTTTAAAAAGAAATGTTAAAATTTTGATGACACATCATTTAGAGTGATCCTACAATTTTGTAGGATCTTTAAAATGGAAGAAAGAATAGCTCCAATTAATTTATTATTTTCTGTATTAGAGCCAGGCTGTGGATTTTGTAGCATATTCTTTCATAAGCTACAATTTTGGCAAAGACCAATGCATTATGTCTTTATATTTTAATTGCATATCCTTGGTCTGACACTAATGCTGTCAGTAATCCCAAAGCTATGAGACTTTCCTCAGAGATATTTCTTGGGATTGTATTTATTGCTCTGTGTGATTGTACCAGAAATGCAGCATGGATTATTTTTGCCATCATTTTAAAATTTTGTGCAGATGAAAGGAAAGTAATTATGCATTTGTCTTCTTACTTCTTTGGGGATGATTAGAAAAATTGGTAAAATGAAATCCTCAACATATACAAAGGCTGTTTATCCAAAAGAAAGAAAGAAAAAAGAAAAACACACACACATCTGACACAACCAGGTGAGAGTAAAGCCTGTAATCTTTCTAGATCGTGTTGAAGTTATAAGAAGAAATATTTTGGGGACGGGATTATCAAGCCAGAAGGAAAGAAATTGATTGAACAAACCAAGAAAATTCTAGAACATATTACTCTGTGTCATATCATATATCATCCTTTGCTCATCTTTAGGAACTTGAGAAAAACTACATGCCAGTGAGTTTGTAAAATGGAACTTTACACTTCTGAACACATTGATGTATAGATGTGTGCGATGAGGCAGGAGCACGAAGGTTCAGTTGTGCTTACAATACACAAGAAAAGATACTGGTCCTGTGAGGGATGCATGATGTTCATCCCAAATCTCACACATCAGGTTAATTGGTTTATGGAAGGTTAAATGATTTGTATGAAATTCGTAGTTAATAGGAAAGAACTCAGTACTAGAACTCAAATATTCTTTCCAGATTGCGTGCCTTATATTTAACCTCAGTTAACATTTCATAGTCACATGGCATTAATTACTATTCTTATTTTACTATTGTATGCCATTAAGGAATGTGAAATATGAAAAGGCAAAGTAAAATGAACATCAGTGTATGAAGCAGTAATGAATAAAAGCAATAGTTGTGTCACTAGTTGTCTTCAGGAAAATTTAACAATTACAAACTATCGTAACACTTGTACACTTCACCTTTCAGTATTTTGCTACTATTTTTCAGGCAGGGAGTCAATGTCTTTATTCTTCTCCTCATTGCAGGAAAACGCTCATATAGTTTAATCCTCTAGAAGACATTTTTGTGTATTTTATTATTTTTCATCTTACTCTTATAATTGGATCATTCTAAAGATCACTATTGGGCTTTGTTGATTTGCTTTTGTTAGTTTATTTGAATAAATAACACTTTTGGTAACTTTTTCAATAATTATACTCTTCATATCTAAGTTTCTGTGGGATTT
>PVIU01019403.1:0-36436 GCA_004026605.1 Ondatra zibethicus
CCTGAATGCCAACTTGCCCAATTATACCCACTTCCATTATTTCATTCTCCTTAATCTTACTTTATAATATGCCAGGGGTTTTATCACTTTTAATTTTCAAGCTTCCCTCAGGGTTAGATGCTCTCTGAGGATATTTAACTTATACTTCTTCTACGCTGTTAATTTGATATACTTAGTACACACACACTTGGTGCCTAGACTTTCAATCTATATTAAGATATGAGCATTTCTTTTTTTCTGTTTTTCTTTAATTTTTAAATGATTACAATTTGTTTCTGGTACTGCTGCCGCTTCTGTCCCTTATTTAAAAGTTTTGGGCCGGTGTTATTTAGATTTAATTTAAATTAAGATGCTTTCAAACCAGCGGAAGCCCTCATGTACTTTTCGAATCCCTCGGGAAAATACATTGTTTATAATACAGTCTAATGTCAAATAGTAACTCTCTAGAACCGTATTCTTTACGACTATTCACAAAAATGTCACAGTGCAAGTAACAAAAGATGAAGGAATATATGTAGATAGATACTCATCTTCCTGACATTTTATGAAAGATAGGATTTTTTTCTTTTTTTTCGTTTTCCTTGTCTTTTTCTTTTTTTTCTTTTTTTTTTTTTTTTGCCTTTCAGCTCATGACATTTTTTTCAGGCCAGAGTAGAATAAATAGTTAGGCATAGTAAAGTGTACCCCTGGGATGGAAAAACAGCATTAGCATATCTACACAGGATGTATTTTAACAAAGATCTCAGAAAATTGAGCTTTTATCCTATTAGGATCTCTTGCTTTTCTTCCTATTTACCTTGAAGATATCACCAACAATGTACAGAGATATCAAAATGAAACTACTGAAGGTTTTGTATAATATTCAAAATGGAGATTTTAAAATGGGAAACATAGTTTTAATTAATAAGTATAAAGAACCTCTGTAATTAAAGTACAAAGTACTTAGTAAGTATTCAATAAGTTGAAGTTGTCATTAATGACACTGATGAATTCAGGAATGTTATCTTTTCTGTAGCATTAAATGCATTTCTTTTGCCAATACTTCTCCCCAGTTCCAAGTGAAGGAAATGAAGAAAGTAACTAAAATTTATTTTAGCATTCTTATGTAATGTCCTGCTAGAGCAGTTATTCTTCATCCAGTTATACTGGGGTTTTACTATTGTACAGACAAGAAAACTGAAAGCAAGAAAGCCTGCATGTGGTGCCCACAGCTATACAAATAGAAAATAGATCTGAGTATTAAACTCAAATAAACTTATTTCCTTCCAAGGCTAATATAATTTCCCCTCAGGACATTTCTTGCTATCCTTCTGATGACCTAGTATTTGGGCTTTTCTCAATCGATTGATGAACAAAATGTTCAGCAATAGAAGTCAAATAGAGTTTGCTTGGCCAAGGTACAAAGATGTTAATATGTAGGGAAATGCATGAGCCGGTATTGCATAGTTAATCTATATTGTAAAGAGCCTTGAGTACAGGGAAGAACTTATCCCTTATTGTGTGTAATGCAGACCATTTCTATCCTCATTCCTGCGAAGGAAGCATCACCTGATGCTGTTTGACTCATAGTTATGTTAACAGGTCTTAGTGACACAAACACAGTGGCTTTAAAAAAAAAATTCTGAAGAAGTTGATAACAGAGAATTGATTTAGCTCGCAATAGGAAGCACAAAGGGTTGCTAGAGTCTATCTCTCTTTTAGCAGGACTATAATTTACAAAGAAGATGAAATGAAAGCTGAGAAATATTTGCATGTTGATTTTCTGGTGGTAATCTCAGACAAACTGTTGGAATTTCCAAACAGTGTGGAATTTCCTCTGGGAAGCACTCCTCCCCCTTTCAACCAGAGTTTTAGGTCTTTCCTCCTCTAGTGTAAGATTATTTGGGAAATTTAAGTCTGTGATATCTATTGCTTTAGGATCCCCATTTCAGGTAAAATCTAGAGATAAAACTAAATAATATGCAGAGCACAAGACAGACTTTAAACTACAATCAATTCTTTGATCCCAAATGCTGCTTGTAAGTTTGAGAAACTTTGATGTAAATAGTTGTATATGTTAGCTTTCTACTCTATTTAAAAATACTCAAGGAAAATATTTAAGTGGGAAAAATGTATGCCTTGGCTCAGGAATTTTCATATTTTAATCCATAACTGGATGGTTCCATTGTTTTGGGGAATGTTGCATAGTAGAATATATGGCACCGAGGCAAATCAAATCTGCTTAGCTCAAAATCATGGAGTCTCAGAACAAGAGGGACTTGTGGTTATTGAAATTCTCAAGAGTGTTGCTAGCGTCAGTTCAACTTCAAGGACTGAAGAAGCAACCAGAGTCTAATGCCTGTGAACTAGAACAGCAGCAAAATCACCATAAGACAGAGAGAGTCATGCATATTTTCATTCTTTGCCTTTCAGCTTCTGGGCTGGAACTGGGTTGTTCAACCTACATTCAAAGTGGGTCTTCAACTCTTAGCTCCCGGAGTCATTTCCCATCTTCAGAAATACCCTTTCTGACACTTCTAGAATTGTTCTATCCAATAATCTCAAGTTAGCTACGAAGCTTAACAATCTCTATGGGAATCTGTTTAGATATTTTAAGTAGAAAGAATATTATGATTACAAGTGAAAGATCCTGTGCATTTGAAGGTAGGAAAAAACTGGAGTTAGATGTCACTGGTAGCACATAGGACAGCTAATAGCTTATTGTAATTAGTCTCCAAAAGGGATGGGAACAGTAAGCATGGAAAAGAAAGAAGAGGGATGAAAGATGTGGCAGAGGTGAAATCAATTGTGATGATAGAATCCTCTCCTTCTAAACCTTTTGTATGTGAGGACTAATCTAATATATTATCGGCAATGATTAGACAGAGTTGTTCTGGTCAATTTTTTGAAGGAAGTAACCAAGTATGACTTTTTTTTTCTAGCTATGTAACCTAGGCTGGACTAGAACTCTCTGTTCTTCAGTATAGGAATACCAGGTACACAACTACGCTAGGTGAACTGCAATGTGGATTTTAAGCATAGTTGTTAGTGGACCATGAAAAGCTATTATTTGTCTTCTTTGAATTTTCTGTTAGACGTCTTTATTTTTAAAACCAAATTATTTTCACTGCAAAATTGGCAGGCATTTTCATACTGCCACAAAGCCAGTAAGAAGAGAGATGAAGGGAGGGTAATCTTGTCATCCAAAAAAGATTAGGGGAGGGACCTGAGGAGAGAAGCACACCTCATTTACTTGAAAATAAAAAGGGAAAAGATGATTTGACACAGAACTCAGTAATTTATGAAGAAAATGATCAATGAGTTATTAAGAGAAGTCAAATGAAAAAAATTAAAAAGTAGATATTTGTGAGAGTGTATTATCTAGAAGAGACATCTACTACTGTGTCCTATGAGTAGATTGACAGGGAGCTATGAGACTGAAAACTGAATCATGAGATTTGAGCTCTGGAGGAGGTGTGGTCACATTATAGGAACTGAAGTCAGATCCAGGAGTTGTTAAGTGATAATCAAGTATTGAGAAGCTTAGACTAGGAAGAAGGGGACTCGTAGGGAGTTATTCTACACTGGATGATGATTTCTTATTCTGAATAGATCTATTTTCTCGTGTAACAGGCTGAACATTTTGAAGATTTGCAATTAAATAAGATACAACACGAAGAAAAACCCACCCTTCTGTAGTTTGTGTTGCTTACTACTGTTTCAGACTAATAAAACAGAAAGATCCTAGAGTGCCTAGCATTGCTTCCCAGTCCAGGCTAGGGACTGAAATAAACCTTAAGGGGAGTTACAGAGATATGGATGCAGTGTAGCTTCCTTGCATGTGCGATGTCCTAGGTTCTATCCCCAATACTGAAAAAAAATTACAAAAGGAACAGAAAACTATTATTACCAGTATAAAATTCCTTGTAAATTCAAATAATTCTTTATATATATGAAAGAGAGTTTTGTGTCCCCAAATACTACCAACTGATTCTGGGAAATAAATTTGGAGAAGTAATGGAGTTTACCTTGCTGTTAATTTTCTATTTCTGACCAAATTCCATTACTAATCTAAGGCCCAAGGAAGTCTTGAAACTAAAATCCCCTGGTTCCAACTTTCATATCAAAGCTCGCTCAGTTGGCATCCCTAATCTGTTTGCAAAGTCACACTTGAAACCAAGTCTGGTTTTGTTTGTTGAACACATTTGATTGAGCGCATCACTTTAAGAATCAATCTGGAAATATAGGCTTAACTTTATCCCTTAGGTATATGATTCAACAATGTTAAAAGGAAGGAATCCCAAGTTAAAATAGCTCTGTATTATCCTCAGAGAGAATGTTTCTTGCCCTCTAGCATATAGATGTCATGTGGAAAACAAGATGTGGCTAACCTCTAGAACTTTGCTTCATTTGAAACCCCAGGAAATAACATCTTTTCAAAGACAAATTATTCAAATTCACTGTCCTTTTTACCCTTTAGGAGAATATGTGGTTATGACTACTCATTTCCACCTGAAGAGGAAAATCGGCTACTTTGTTATCCAAACTTATCTGCCATGCATAATGACAGTTATTCTCTCACAAGTCTCCTTCTGGCTCAACAGAGAGTCAGTACCGGCAAGGACTGTCTTTGGTAAGTGCCAATCAACATGTGTGTACAGGTCTAGAGGGCAGTTAGTCCATGGTTGTGGCATTGCCAAGAGAATGAAAAATGTCACTCTATGTTCAAGTTTGAACTATGTATTGTTAAAAAGTTTTGAAGAATTACCATTTCTATTATGATATGATTCGAAAACTAATGTCTTTGCATAGAAAACTGTTTTGCTAATACAAATAGAATGGCTTAATATATATTTAATTTAATATTTTGGTATAGAGGACAGTGAAACAGACATTGAAAGCACTTTCTAGATTAAAATGTAATAACCTAAAATTTTAAAATCATATATAGCATATGATTTTGAGAATCACGAAAAATAGCAGCAGCCTACTTTTAAAACCAGGATTACCTTAAGCAGGGAGAGATCATTAATGAACAAAGCAATAGATACTTCCCTTTACCTCTCAAGTGCACTCCAAAAGAGTTAGAAACAGACTCTTTTCTATTAGAGTCTCTACAATAACCTGAACATTGTATGTTAAGACAGTGTAATACATAATTATTTGAACAGTGAACACCCTTGTATAATGTGAAAACTGACCTACTGGTACATTATCTTCGAGTTTACATTTCATAGAAAGGAGTGTTTCCTGTCTGAATCTCAGTTAAAACACCATCTTGGCCATGCATTTCAGTCTGATGAAGACACTAATGCTACAGTAAACTTACCGATCACTTAGACACTAGATTTCTTTTTTGAAATGCACCAAGGTATGACTCTGTTCTGAAATATAATATGAATTCATAAATGACATGTACACTATGGCCTTCATGAAATACATGCTTGAACTTGAAGTTTTAATGATCATAAAATTATGAGGAATAGTTGTTATGTGATTTCTGTACTAGTCATTTTCAACAAGATTCACCACATCATGTTATTTAAACCTAAATCATCTTAGACACTATTTTTTTATGAACATCTTATTAACTTGAAACCAAATGAACACAAGGTTAAATTATTCATCTCAGGTTGGGAGCTACTAGGAGAGGTGCTGGGGAATCATTATAAAGTATTAGCTTCAGATTCATTGTACTTAATGCTGGCACAGAGCCATCACCTTTGTTTCATCCTGCTACATTAAGCTGGCTCGCAATGGATTCACTCTGGTCCTGATCATTCATTTAGAAGTAATAACCACATGCTCATTGGAGGAAAACCTATTCATCCCTGTTTCTTCAACAAGCAACTACTATGTACCTGCTGTGTTGAAGGCCATATGTACCACACTGAAAACCATTTAAATGTATGCAAATTAGTTTATATGCTGAGGTTCTGATGACCCTAATACCCATGGTATTTAAGGGATAACATATCAGTTCCCTGAAAAAGAGAGACAGACTCTGCCCCATCTATTCAGAAGTGTCTTCTCTTCTGAATTTAGCAATGCTTGCAGTTTGACAATCTCCTAATCTGTTCCCTGGCCTTCTGACAGCAGTTTAAGCATGCAGCTAAATTCACCTGCAAAATGATTCCCACCTGCAGAATAAATGAGCAGTTCATTTCAGATTCATTTTTCTTTGTACACATTTGGCAATATTAACAACCATTGAATACACTAAAGACCGACCTCTTGAGAGATTCTTGCCTCTGTGCGGACATCCCATCTCAGCCCTCATTGCACTAGGAAATAAATATTGAATTAGACGCATGGTTTAGGTTTTAGTTTTGTTTTATTTCAAGGAAGAAGGGAGAGGGAGGAGGAGTGGGGGGGTAGCGGGAGGGGACCGGGAGAAGGGGAAGAAAGGAAAAAATGTTATTTCTTTAATTATGTTTTTGAATGGAAAAATAAAACAATGTAAAAAAATAAATAAATAAAAAAAGAATGAAACCAGTATTACACAGGAAAGGTTTTTTTCCCCTACCTTTTCCCCTACCTTTCCCATTCTTGTTCAAGTCATAAATGTCCTTTCTAACAAAAAATTTGCCAAAGCATTTCAGTGTTTTATGAGTCCAAAACATTGCTTATAACATTTTCAATGATCTTAAACTATAGTGACCAATGACCTTTTGGTGAACATAAGTGTATAACTGTAAACTCAGCTACAGCAAGTGTTTCTGTGTGCAAAGTCATATATTTGTGGTGTTTAAGTTCAATAAAAACCACAAATACATTTTCCTAGCCCTTTAGCCCTTTAACATTTATTCAGTACATGTTTCTATTCTTTTTAAGCTGACTTTAGCACATTTCTCTGAGCTCTGTGGATGCCTAAGGATGTCCCCAGTATGTAAGGAAATACCAAAAGAGAAAAAAATCTCACTAGAATTATAACAGTTTGATACAACGCAAACCAAAATGAGGCATGACTTGAAAATACAATCTTTTTTGGATTCTTGTGCTCTCTTATTTGCAAACAATGTCATGTAAACTTGCTGCTAAAAAGAACCAAGCTTTAGCTTTAATTTTGCCAATTAACAGCAATATACTATTGTCTTTTTTAATGCATTTGTCTGAACTCCTATTTCTAGCCAGATTAAGTACAATGAAGGAAAACAATCTTTAAATGTATCCACAGGAAAGGTAAAATATATTAATTATCAGACTTAACCATTGGAATCTAAAAACCATTCAGCATCTTTTGACCTTTTGGGTTCTTTCCACTTTTTATATGGCAGGGACTTCAAATATTCAAATCACACACACACATGTGCATGCGCACGCACGCGCGCACACATATACACACACAAACATACTCTTTAAACTATTCTGTACTATTCCTTGTTTACAGAGGTTTTTTTTTGGGGTAAAATAATTAATTTCCAGAATACTTTTGATATCTGCATTTGTAAATTGAACTTTAGAAAACTGAAGTTTATGGCAGTAGTGATATATAAAATAGAACACAGACATTTTCCTTAACAGTTGTTAGTATTTCCCTTAAACCTTCGGCTAAGAATTTAATATTTTATTATATTATCTTATTTAATACTCCCAATAACACTGTGAGTTAGAGTTAATAAAATCAATTAACAAGTAAGAAATTAAAAGCAACAATTCGAAGCCTGAGATTGTGGGGAAATTGTCCCAAGGTCATTCAGCAATTATCCAGTTGGGATTTGGAATTGGGCTGTTCTGTTCCCCAATTACTGACTCTTAATTACCTTGCTATCTGCTCTAGTTAATATTGATATGTAAATCTGGGGGCAGTTTGCCAGCTAATATTCTTTAGTTTGGTTATGTAATAAGGACTTGCCCTAGAATTTTCTGGATGCTGTGCCATCCAAACTTTAAATATATCCCTTACAATCCTGATTATGTGTTAAGAATATCATTTAATAGGTATTCAATTGTATTTCTTTTTAGTTATTTAATTTTCTAGTGTAGTGAAAAGATTACAAATATCCACCCTGATATTCCTGGAAAAACTAAGAATGTTTGTTGATTTAAAGCAGATTACAAACAATTTCTATCAGCCTTGTAGCGCATCCGATTTTCTAAAGTTATCAGCAGGAGGAATTGATCCCAGATTCAGATTCATGGATTTACAGCTCCTTCCTCAGCAATGCAATCATCTTCACGCGATTAAATGTAATCCTCACAGTAATGTTGTGAGTGACTGTGGAAAGCTTCTCCTTTCTGAGAATTTCACTGATGGCATGGACAGTAGACAGATAGAAGATGGAATAAGCCTTCTCACAGTCATAGTGGCAAGTCTGTGAGTTCATTTACCAGGGCACCCTAAACAGTCCCTGTAGTTGCTCAAGGCTGCCTGTTGGTGATCTCTGACCCATTCTGGCAAGATAACTTTGAAATATTTTTAAACATTTGTAAATTCTACTAAAGGCATCTCAAAGCATTAAACTCAGTATACGGTACCAACACAATGTGTTTCATTTGTTAGTCCAATCAACAGTAACATATATCATTACCCACACTCTGTCTCATTGAAATACCTAAATAAATTCGTGGGACTTCTAGCAGTGGGACCAGGATTTATCCCTGGTCCATGAACTGACTTTTTGGAGCCTGTTTTCTGTGGTGGGATGCCTTTCTCAGCCTTGATGCAGGGGGGAAGGACTTGGTCCTGCCTCAACTTGATATACCAGACATTGCTGAGTCCCGTGGGAGGCCTAACTCTATAAGTAGTAGATGAGGAGTTTGGAGGGAGGTGGGGAGGGAAAGCTGAAGGAGGGGAAAGAGGGAAAATTGTCGTTGGTTTGTAAATTGATTTAAAAAAAAAGGTACAGCCCCACCCCAGCCACTAGTGCCCAGCGAGGCTACAATGAGGTGGAATCATGTCTCTAGAGACAAGAAAATAAAGACCAGTTTAACACTTAAATCCTTAGGCTTGGGATTACAGAGTGGAGAGGATGAGGCAACATTAGAAAGAAGAAAGGTCATGGTCATATGAATCAAACTTATGTTTAAGGATGAGTTTTGCTACCACTAAGCCACTTGATTTTAAGCAAGATACATAAAATCTATATGCAAGTATGTGTACGTACTATTTTGCCCACACCAACTTTTATGTAACTTTGTATACATTTACGCATGCCCGTGCTGCTTCTAGGAAATGAGCAGCTCTTTTGAGCAAGAAATAGTACAGGAACAAAGTTGCAAATATGGTAAATAATCAATTCCCCAAACTGTTACTCATCTTTCTGCTATCGAGGACTAATTGAGTTTCAGGTACCTACATTTGGGACAATGACTATTAAACAACACTATAGATATTTCTAGAATACTGTAGGCAGTAGATACCTAAGATTTTTATGTCAAGAGTTGGGTGCCTTGAATTATCCCCTATCCTACTCAGGATACACTTGCAAGATGCCTACTTAAAGAAGTTCACTGCTTTAGAAACAGATTCTCAATTAGCATAGTGGTTTATCTCTTCCAAAAAACCCAACCTATTGCTGTTCTATTGATCTAAAACTATATTGAGCCTAAATCCCGACCCCTCCACTGCAAATCAAAATAGATAAGTTCAAATCTGAGTATGATGCTGTCGGTACCCTTTGATCTTAGACCTGCTGTTATGAAATTGTCTACAATGAACCAGTATATTTACTTAATTTCTCTCCTTACAGGAGTGACAACTGTTCTGACCATGACAACCCTGAGTATAAGTGCCAGAAATTCCCTCCCGAAGGTGGCTTATGCAACAGCTATGGACTGGTTTATTGCAGTGTGCTATGCCTTTGTTTTCTCAGCTCTGATTGAGTTTGCCACCGTAAACTATTTCACCAAGAGAGGGTATGCGTGGGATGGCAAAAGTGTCGTTCCGGAAAAGGTAAATACCACAGCGACTCTTTGTTATATCAGGATTTTGAGGCCATAAGCCATTTCGGGGAATACGTTGGTTCTTGGAATTAGATGCAAGAGGGGAATGAGGAGGACTCCTTTCTTATCTTCTCAGGCTATAAATAATGAAGTCAGGTGGATTAATATTCTATTACTGTTCATGGTGGAGATTGTTTGGTTGAATCGACGTGCAGGTAGGGGATAGGATAGAGAAGGAGAGACAATCAAAGATTGTCTATTCAAATGTGCCTTCTCTGGTTTTGGAAACTGGTTTTTTTTTTAAACCTTTTTGCATTTGATGCCAAAAGTAACCCATCATTTTCCTAGTCTTATATATTTTTTAATTTAAAAAAACATACATTTTTGGCTGTTTTCTGAGATTAATTATTTCTATGTTTCCATTGGGTTACATTTGAAAAGTTGTTGTCCCTCAGTGACAGTATTCAGGCATCTATACTGGTCCGACCTTGGGGTATACATCCTCAGCTGTAACCACTAAAGCAACTCCTGTGCACATTCACTACCTTCCCTTTTAAAAGGGTCCTGGCCAACCCAGTGCTTGGCTGTGAATCTACTTTCATCAGTTGTTGGATGAAGGTTCTATGATGACAATTAAGGTAGTCATCAAGCTGATTGCAAGGAAAGGCCAGTTCATCCACTCACTCCACTATTTCTTAGGGTCTTAGTTGGGGTCATCCTTGTGAATGCCTGAGTATTTCCCTACTGCCAGATTTCTTGTTAGCTCCATAATGGCTCCCTCAATCAAGATATCTCTTCCCTTGCTCTCCCTCTCTGTCCCTCTGCCATCTCGACCATCTTGTTCCAGAACTTGAGAGGCAGAAGAAGGTGGATCTCTATTAGTTCGAGGCTAACCAAAGCTATATAGTAATACCCTACCTCAGAAAAGCAATAACAATAATAATAAAAAATACATGAACAAAGTATAATTAAACATTAACCATGATGATTAATATACTGCTTTCCAATATACAGAATACAGAAAACATACTGGATTTATAGTTGCAAGCGACCAAGGAATTGGACTATATTATATTTTTAGTTATACAAATCATCAAACTTCCATTCATATTTTTGCTTACAATACATCTCTATGTGAATTTCAAGTGTTCAATATCTGCAAACAGCTAATGGCAGCTGTGTGAAATCATGTAACTCTGAAAAAGGACAATTGTTTAGGAAAATCTCCTTATGAAAAGCCTAGGAACTAGCCTGAAACAGCAGCCAGTTATTTGCTGGTGATCCTGAATTTGTGGCTGGGAAAAACCTGGAGTGTTCCTTTCATGTAATCTGGGTTCATTCACACTACTGTGATTTACTGGAGGTTCGACAAAAGTTGGGAAACACTTGGCCTCTTCACATATCTGAGGCCTCAACTGGCTCTGGCTGTCCTGGGGTCTTGCACTGTCCCTATTCTCAAGGTGTTTTCTAGTCTATCCTGGGCTTTCTTCTCCAGGAAGTATCTAGAAGTTGAAGGTTGACACTGAAAAGGTTTTGAGTCCAGTATCCTGAGCTTGCATAACATCGCTTTCTATAATCCCGTCTGTTTTGTATTTAACCGGGGAAGAAACATTCTACCTCTTGTCTAAAAGGTCACTAACATTGTCTGGCTTTTCAAATGATCACAGTTATGTTAATCATAAGTTACAGATTGTAGATTTTTAAATCAAGCAAAGATTTGGGTTTTGCAGCAAGTGCTATTTTGCACAGAAACTTATAATTTTGTTTCCCCCTGTTTGCTAAATGAATTACTTTTTCTTCTCTAGCCAAAGAAAGTGAAGGATCCTCTCATTAAGAAAAACAACACATATGCTCCGACAGCCACCAGCTACACCCCTAACTTGGCCAGGGGTGATCCTGGATTGGCAACTATTGCCAAAAGTGCGACCATAGAACCAAAAGAAGTCAAGCCTGAGACAAAACCACCAGAACCCAAGAAGACTTTTAACAGCGTCAGCAAAATCGACCGACTGTCAAGAATAGCCTTCCCGCTGCTATTTGGAATCTTCAACTTAGTCTACTGGGCCACCTATTTAAACAGAGAGCCTCAGCTCAAAGCCCCCACACCGCATCAGTAGGTTCTTTTAGTCGCATCCTGTTGTTCAGTCCTCTGCACCGAGAATCGCTTTCTGTTCTCAACGCAGTGATTCCTATCTGCTTAACTGCCTCTGTCTTAAAGAGTCTGAAGGTTTCCTTATTCCCATGTTTTATATAAGAACAAGAGACCCCTGTCTGACAGTCCAGAGCAGAGCAGAGTTCTCAGCTTGGAGACAGGATTCTGAGAGGAAGCCCGGAAGCAAAATCATGTCAGAAGGTGAGAGACGTAGGAGGAAGGGAGAGGGGAAAAAGGTCCAAAGATAGGATGAAAAGTAGGAGAAAAACAGAGCTAACTATAACCACAGAGTCATTTGTAATATATATTTCCAAATATTCTCAAAAATATATATGTCAAAAATATTTTTGTGTGAAGGTGTTTAAAAAGGATACATGACAAATGTTTAATGAACTTTAAATCTATGTCTTTATTGCACAAATGACGGTGTGCTTATGTTTATTTGTTTGATGTTTTAAGCTGATATATAGATTTAATGTTTTGGTTGTCAAATTAAAAAATTCCCTAGGCTCTTTTTTAAATCTTACTATGTAGTATTCTGTTGTTCAATGCTATTTTAGAATTTATGGAAGTCTAACAGGGTAAGATGCAGCTGTCAAAGTAGCACTCTCAATCCAATGAAAAGAAACCCTTTCAACGGGCTGCATCATTGTCATCTGAACTTTTACCAGTAGCCTATGGAGATCAGCTAGCCTAACACAGATGTTTACTTGGTAGAAGAGGAAATAAATTCAATTAATTAAATAATTTTAAAACTATCCTCCCTTTCACTCTTATTCCCATCCATAGTCCATCCATCCAAGCATCACTCTATTCTTATGATGAAGATTTTTTTCAGAAGGGCAAAACTATTTTGCAAGCTCTAGAATTGTTGAATGTATTCTTTTATATAACTACATCAAAAGCTTTAGATTGAAATTTATGACTAGCTAACAAAAAATAGAGTATATAAATTATATATGTAAATATTCAGCATGAGATTGTACATTTAAAAATTTTTTAAAGTTTTGTTCTTAAAATATCATCGAGGAATCTCCTCTTATAGCTGTTAGAATGTTGTTAAATGCTATGGATATACATTTAGAGCCTACATTTAAGAACAGAACAGCCTGTAGGAGACAGATGCCACTTAAAACATATTGAAAATGAAATCCAATTATATAGAGAACGCTCATAACTTCACTGCTGCCCAGTGTTGAATAAGAGAACAGTTGCTATCTGCTTGAGTTCTGTCATAGCATATTTTCCCTACTTTAGGCTATTGTGAAAAAGAAAAAAATAGGGAACAGTAGTTGGAGCTAGAAAACCAACTGTATATTATTTCTCTATTTGCTGATACCAACTATTTCAATAAGTGCTGTACCATATGTAGCATCACAAATACAAAATACATGAAAGAATGTACAGGAACTAGCTTTTATTGAGTAATATTATTACATTTCATTTATACTGCAGCAATATATTTGTAGGTATACTATGTAAGGGCTTTAAATAAAAGAGGTCCATTAATATTCCTTATAAAAATTCTAGCCTTTCATTACTGCCCAGATGTTTTAGAAGTAAATATTTATGAAGAAGGTATTTTTGAAGTCTCCTTTTGTCTGATAGATTTTCACAGATATTTAACTTTAGTGTTCAGAATCCACAGATCATGGTCTACTCACATTTATAAGACCATGATGTAAACCTTTTAGTATAATTGCCAAATAAGACAATTAGAATCCATACCTGATGTTTGAGTGTTGTTTTTCTCAAAAAGCTGCTATCCAATGATTTTGGAAAACACATTGCTTCTGTATCCCTAAAGATGACAAATCTCTGGTTTCATTTTAAATGTGCTTCATTGTTTGATTTGGTCCTGCCTAAATTTCATGAGCTACGCCAAAAATGGCTGAACCAAGGACATTTCATGTATAGATATGTAAAGAAAATAAAATAAATTATGGCTCTAACATTTGTGTTGCCTTTATCTTATTATTTTCCGACGTTAACCTGACATGTTTAGTGAGAGCATTTTATCTTCCAGACTCTTCATGCCTAGTTTTGGGTCTGTAATTTGCTTATTATATGTGAATATCTATTAGTGTGCTTACTGCTTTGCAATGATTGCATTGCCATCATTTCTTAGTTTGTTAGTACATGTGAGTAGTATTCTATTGTGTAAATTGATTGCAAACTTATCAAAAAGAAATTATTCTATGTAGCTTTACAACAACAGTGCTTTGCTAAACCATGTAATACTAGTTAAGTCTTCCTTGGAAAATAAAGGTACACCCTTATAGAGGACAGTTTCTGTTGACTCCCAGAAATATTTTTAAAAGATGACACTGAATGTTTATGCACCTTAGTGCAGTGAAGTGGCAATAAAACCCAACCTGAGTCAAGATTGCTCATGGCAGCTGCATGTCGTGCTTTACAGCGTTTAGCAAAAGCTTTTAATCTCATGTCTCACTGTATCCTATGATAAAAATAAAGCTTACATTATTCAATAATAAACTGGAATATTTGATTCTGTTTATACAACATGCAAAGGTCCATCCATTACCCTCTTTAACCCATTTTTGGGCTAGAAATACCAGCAAGTACCAAGTTTCAACAGCAACCTGGCCACACAGAAGATTTTTGAAGCTATATCAATAGTTTGATATTGATTGTTATTTGCAAAGGATTGCCTAAGAACTAGAATTTATCAAATAATTGTTGGTTGATATTGCTTGATTGGTATTTGACGGTGAGCATTTGTGAAAGATAAAAGGAACAGGACAAAATCTATGGAGAGATAAAATTATGTTTAGTTATGATAGGTGAGCTGATGTGAGGTAATCCAAACAATGTAGATTCAGTTACAACAAATGCGGTAGCCTCTTCAAACTTAAAATGAACTGGAAATACTGGCCATATTATATAACAAACACTAATAACATTACATGATCCAGTAACGCTGCTCATGTAAACCATATCACGTTCCAGGTTCATTCATTTCTGAGCATACCTAAGAAGGAACACAAGGAATGATGGTTATTTGGCTAAGAAACTGAGCTCATGTCAAGGTCCTTCATAAATATCAAGGGAACAAGAGAGGCTTAGGATCACTGCCAATCATCTGTTAACTGAAGTGATTAGTCAGAGATCTTTAAATTTATATATCATTTTTAGCAAACCAAAACAAATATCTGACTTCGTTCTATTCCAGCATGATTTCGCCCAAACAATTACCTTCCACTGTTGACTTTGTTCATTGCAAGACCTTGTGCTAACATTTTCCAAGGCTTTTTATTCTGTTCATCCCTTTTACTAAAATAGAGATGGTGAGAGAAAAAATATCCCATGTACTTTTCTTCTTTTAGCTGACAATTTATCCTTCATAATAAAATGAAGTAAATGAAAACATGAAGTTGTTATGAATTCCTAAAAGAAATAGAATTATTGTACAATATAAAGAACTCATACTTGGAGAATGATATGAAGACATTTTGTTAAATAAACTTTTTAGCAAGATTGGATTTAGAAAGGTAAAAGGACAAATATCACTTGCTTGCAGGAGTAGTGAAGGCTAATAAAAGGAATATATTTGTCATTTAAAAGTATCCCATTGATGAATTAACAAATAATTGTTGACTACTATTTATTCAGTCTATAAAAAGATAACTTCTATCCCTTGTGAAAATTTGTGTGATATTGGAAAACATTATATTAAATGCAAAACACAGCGCAGAAAGACAAAAGATACAGGATCTCACATGTAAAACTTAAGTACTATTAAACTTACACATTTGAGAACAGAATAGTAAGAATTGGGAAGATATTGTTCAAGTGATACAAATTTTAGGTATGTATTGTATAACACACTGACAACATTTAATAACAAAGCATTCTTTTATTGAGATTATAAAATAATTATAACAGTTCTCCCATGCCTTTCTTCTTCCAAAATCTGTCCATATCCTTTCCAAATCTCTTTCAAATAAATGTTCTCCTTTTTTCACTGATTGTTATTGTCTGCATAAATATATGCATATACATATTTATTCCTAAATATAGTCTGCTTAGTTGGCATAATATTACTTGTTGAAAATATCTAACACATTATATTTTAACTCTTATCACAAAAATGATAAATACATATGTAAGTAAGGATAGTAAGAAGCTCAATTTTGCTACTCTACAATACATTTCAAAATGTGTGCTGTAATAAAATGTATATTTTAATTCATTAAATATAAAAATATTTAAAAATATAACTTGAAATGTTAAAACTTCAAATCAAAAAGCAAAGGGATTAAAGTTATACTAAAAATAATGATTTAATTCCCCCAAATAATAAAAGAGGTGTATCATTAAATTTGCTATTATATTATTTTGTTTTATCAAATTAAATCAAAACAAAAAAAACCCAAACTGTAATATATCTAGGAAAAAAACATGGTAAAAGTCTTCATGATTTTGACTAACTCAACAGTTCTTGCAAACTTCCAAATACAATATACAGTAAAAACAGTCATAATAAATTATACTCCATTAAATATCAAAAAACTTTGTGCTTCAAAGAAAAAATTATAACAATGAAGAAAAATATAAAAGCTGAAATCATTCTCTGAAAGAAATTTAATTTGTTAGTAAATAAATACACAAATATATAAATTATTTAAAAACATTAACAACCCATTTTAAAATGTATTAGACACATGAGTATTAAAATTTAGTGAATAAGTGCATTAAGTGATGTTTCATAACTAATAACATTAGTTATCAGAAGAAAGCAAATTAAAAACAAAATGCTAAAATAATTTATACTTAGAAAATGAACCTGATATAATAGAAGTCTGGGAATGTACTAAAGAGAATATGGAAAATTTAAAATCTCATACACCTAACAAAAATATAAAACAGTGTGGACACTGTGGGAAATGCTTTAGTTTCTTTTTAAAATATTTGATATCAAATTACCATAAGTGTCTAGAGTTTAATTGCCCTATAAAATAAAAATGTAAATTTCTTCAGAATTTTGTGTGAACACTAATAGGAACACCATCCATTTATCACCCAAGCTTGAAAACCTTACAAATGCTGATCAAACTGATGAATAACAAAATTTTCTTTCTTTTTTTGTTTTTCTTTTCTTCTTTTTCTTTTTCTGTAGCTTTGGAACCTAACTCGTTCTTGTAGACCAAGCTGGCCTGGAACTCACAAGAGTTCTGCCTGCCTCTGCCTCCGGAGTGCTGGGATTAAAGGCGTGTGCCACCCCTGGCGGCGAATACCAAAATTTTCATTTAGGGAAGATGAGAAGGAAAAAGAAAGGAATTGCAGAAGGGGGGAAGGTGCACTGCAAGCCAAGCGAGAAGGATGAACTGGAAAGCATGTAAAGTGAAAGAAGCTAGACACTAAGGACCCCACTGTAAATGCTCCCATATACACAAAATTTCCTGAGAAAGAAATATATGGTATCCACTGGGTCTTTTTGATACAGTGAAAGAGTGTTGTGAGTTGGTCATTGCTATACATCATCAATTTAGTACAATTTATACAACTCTATATTATGGAGAGTTACCTATTAACTCTTTAAGTTATTTGTAACACACCTGTGAAAATACTAACAGCTAATGGGAAGAAATGAAGTGAGGTATCACCCATAGTATGGGTGCAATTGAACCTAGCAGACTTTTGATTCTTTCTTAAGCTAGAGCCATGGGGCAACAAATACTTGAAAATAATAAGACAAATATCAGTAAACAGTCCGTATCATAAAACCCAAAGATACTAGAAAAAAATATTTAAATCTGTAAATTGTAAGGGACAGTGTTTACCAAGGATATGGTCTGTAGACAGAATCCAGTGACCTATCCAAACCATCGATGGAGAGATTTATCCTTTTTCTTCATGCACAGTGTTTATATTCCTACACTTGAAGAAATTCTGTGAGAGAATAGGACCATTCAACTTGAGGGTTCTGGAAGGCAATCTCCCAGTGGCCATTACATTGGGGTGCACATTGCAGTCCCGATAAAGGCTTTGTAGAACTGATAACCTGATACAACCTGTCGTTTCCAATTCAATAAGTCTGGATGGAGCTAATTAATTTGTATTTCTAAGATGTCCCCAGATACTGTGGACTAGCAATTCACAGGTGCCATCAACATCACCCACAGCTTATGCAATGGATTCAACATCCACGTGAAGGGGAAAGGGGGAAAAAGAATGAAGATTCCCCGATGGAAAACATACAGTTTACTGTTAATGACAAAGAATTCAAAGGTTTGTTGAAATACTTCCTGGGGATTCTATTCCATTCAGCATAAAACTGGCAATTGTCAAATTGCACCACAAATGCAAAGATACATACAAGCAAAGTGGAGGAATAAAAATCAATGAACCTGCTAAATTAGAAAACTAGTTTTTCTTATATAAGAAAACTCAATTATTATTGAAAGCAAAATAGTTTTGATCAATTTCAGACACCATAAGTGAAAGATTTTCTCCTTCCTACATTACAGATCAACTCATCGTAGGTCAACCAGTGAATGCAATTAGCCCCTTTTATTTGTGGGTCTGTCTATTTTTCCTAGTAGCTCCAATTTTGAACTGATTTAAGTCTAGGGATACATTTGAGGATGATTTTCATTATTATCAGCTTCCACAGTGTTGAAAAATGAGTTTTAGATTGCAATGACAAAATTCTATCATTAGAGACTGGAAAATGTACAAGCTGCATGCAACACTGCCTAGAAGGGTTTATGAGAACATCTTGTTAAATATAATTTAAATTTCCAGATCCCTACTACATCTTAATAGAATGACAAATGGATTAACTTCATAATACTATTGTGTATTTCCCTTCAAAATACAGGTATTCAGGCAAGAAATTGTGATGACTTAAAGATATTTGTATTGATATTCAGGGCTTCTGGCTCAACAGTCACATATTTTACAGACTGGCACTGAAAAGTGAGTAAATTCTAGAAGCTGATTATCCCTATAAATTCAGCATTATTATATAAATAAAATATAAAGAGAACTACAATGAATAAGCCATTCATTAAAGGCAGATCAGACATCACCATGCACATTTCGCAAGTTTTCTAAGAAACAGAACAAAAACTTAGCTCTTTAATATGGCACATTCCACAGCATCATTTAACACTATACTCCTACTTTATGAGTAAGAAAGAGAACGTTGAACCAGATGGCATAAAAATTTTTCAAAAATATAAATAATGATACAGCTTTCAGGTTGGAGGAAATAAAACAACTTATTGAGTAGATTTGTGTTGTAAGTCTGTTAGAAAACAGGATTAACCTTTGGGATAGAAAGATGTATGTAATAGACCCTTTATCTCTGGAAATCTTTCTCCCTTCCATTAGACATATGTGAAATATAGAGTAATAAACTAGCAGTTTTATAGAGCACATTTGTATACAGTTTGAATGCGTGGATGGTAGCTATTCACAAATAAATATCAATATTGCTCAAACCTTAAGACTTGTGCCTTAACTTCTATTATGTGTAGCAGTGTCTAAAAATATAATTAAAAGCCGGGAGAAGATGTTCTCCGCTATCAAGTCCTAAGTTTAATGACAATCACTTAAAGCTCATTATGTTATAATGGCAAAGACAGGATTGACTGAGGATGTGGGCAATGGCACAGGAAGACCATAGAAGATGATAACCTGTTTAGAGTGATGTGTTTGAAGTCCTGATGCCAGTAGAGCTGGAAGAGCCATGAAAGTATTTCCCTACAGAATCATGGGAAGAGTCCAGCACTGACAGCATTTTGAAGTCTCTAGAATGTTGAGAAAAGAATTCAGTTGAATACAATCATCTACTTGTGCTAATTTGTTACAACAACCCTAAAAAATCAATCCAAAAAAATCTAGTTCTAGATGAAAGGGTGCTTTTTTTCCCTCATAACTTAAACTCCTTTTAGTTGTTATCTGAATACCAATATACATAGGCCTTCTCTATACCAGACATTTATTAGCTAGAACTTATCTTTAAGCAATTTACAGCTGTACTAGTGAGATGGTTCAGTGAATAAAGGCAATTTCCACCAAACCTGATGATCTGAGTTCAATTCCTGAACCAACATGGTGGAAAGAGGAATCTTCTCTATTAGTTGTCCTCTAACCTGCACACTGTTGCCACAGCATGCATGTATACTGCCCTCCCAATACACATAAACACATATATTCACATATAATTAAAATTCTTTAAAAAGAAAAATACATTTATTACTCATCTTGTGCACTGAAAGAAGTCCCTGTCTTCAATCATGCCACTGTGAAGCATGCGTATATCCAAGATTTCATCACAGTAATCCATAATGGCATAGTACAATATTGATGGTGCTCAGTATCTCTACACCATGGCACTATTTAGAACCAGATAATTCTCATGAATGAAAAAAGCACAAACAGATATTATTTATAAGTTTAAATTTCTAATAAAGAGGGAAAGCACTGTCTTTTTTATAGATACACATAAAACTGTATGTATGTATGTAAACCTGCATCTTTCTAGAGATGAGGTGGTATCTTCAGTACAAATTAGTCTCATTTTTTCATCTTTATCATATTCATCATCATATCGCAAAATCCTGAGTCATGTATGTAGTTGAATAAACATACCAACATAGAAAAGTATGGTTTACTTGTAAGAAGAGGAGCATAAATAAGCCCTAATGGATTGTATTTAAACATTCATACACATGGAACCTCAGCCACTTATTTTAGGAATGAAATTTAGGTCATGGAATTGAAAAGGCACATCCAGGGCAGCAGCCTCATTTCATAGAGGAGGTCAGAGCAGCAGAGCAGTGAGTTAACTAGTTTGCACAGTTTATGGCAAGGGTGTTATCTGAATGCTATCCTTCCTCCTTAGACACTGTTGCTTCAAGCTGCTTAACTCACATTTCCATGTAAACAAGGCATCAATACCAAAGTTGCTAGGAAAACTGAAAGTAAATTATAGACATTGAATTTGAGAGAGGAAATTAGTGATCATTCTATCTTGAGAATGTTCACAAGTGTCATATAAAATAGTGATCCAAATGATGTTTAATGGTCATAGATTCACAATGGTTGTATTTTGTTGGCTTAAAAATAATATGATGCCTTAAGACATGGTATTTTGTAATGGGTAACATTAAGATACTACTGAATCTGGGTATTACTAAATTAGGATGCACATTAAAATCCACAGAATGATATATAGCCAAAAGCCTTGGCCTCCTAATGTCTATCGCTATTATGTGATTATTTATCTGAATGGCACATCCTTTTCAAGTCACATAGAGGTTTACTACTCTCTTATAAATTCTATCAATGTAAAAGCAACTTGTAATATCCTTAACATAAAAGGACTTACACCTCCCTTTTCAAGTACCAACATTACATATGTGAGGGCGTACTGTTCATTTGTTGGCCTCAGAAATACCACTTCACTAGAGAAGATATTAGAATGGACAGAGTAAATCAAATTCCTCTTCAGAAATTCACTACTTGAATCTTAAAAATTAATATTTTAGAAGTGATAAGAGTAGTAGAAATATTTTTTTGGTGAGCATTTGAAATAATTCTTGAAGTTGTTTAATCATCACACAATTAACACCCACCTTTCTTTGTACTCCTTCCAAAAAATATTTGACTAGAATTAAGCTCCATTCTCCATGAAACACATTGCATTATGATGCTCCCATGGCATTTGACAATGAGTCATTAGATATGAGATAATCTTGTTCAAGTAAAGGTGAAGCTTCTATTGGGCTATGGAAGAGATTTCTTGTTCTATTGGAGAAGCACAGGAAGAGTATACCATAAGTCCAATTAGAAAGCCGTTTATTACCCCAAAGATATAAGTGCCACTTTTATATTGTGGGAATATGTTGCTGGCCTAGACCTAGTGGTTCACAGAGGGAGGATAATAATCAAGGAAAAGAAGGGAAAGAGGAGCCTATAATGCTAAGGATGCTGAAAATGCCACAAGGAAACATTATTTTATATGTTTCCCATAAATGTATGCATACACATATGATATAGTTGAAATGAAGCTACTCGCTGTGAAATGATGTCCCTCTCCCTAGGGGCCACATGCTATTAGCAAAAACCTAGGGTAAAACAATGGAATTACCCCTTCAAGTTGTTGCTTATGGCATGTCTATGAGACAACCACAGACAATAGTGCCATTGCTCTTATTGGACTCATGGAACTTCAAGATAAGACTGTATTGCTGAGATATCATATGTGAAGAAACAGGAGAATTCAAGCTGGTACCAAACTAGAATCCTCCCTGAATACGAGCTCTCATAGTATCAGAAGTTGTTAAGCCAGTTTCCAAGAAAGGCAAGCAATCAATAGCCCTACCCAAATGGCTTTATTTTTTAATATGGGCAAGAGCATCAGTCTATCCATAGACTATTAAATATTCATCATTGCATCTGTAATTCTAAAACACGATACTTTATATGATTTACTTATCACATAGCCAATAAAACGTACTTGTTAGCTTTTAGCCAAAAAGCACGGAAAAATATCTGAAGTGATTTTTCTTTGAATAGCAAGTTACATTCTTCATTCCAGTTTCTTTAGTAATATAATTTTGTGTATACAACTAAGAAAGTGTAAGATTTATTGAGCTTTTGTCAGTTTTAACCAAGCTGTATTTAAATGGATGCAAATGAATTATGGAGGAACATGTGAGTCTTTAAATGCAATATGATAACAAGCTATGCTATGTGGAACTCAAAGATTTCTTTAAAATATTTAGAGGTTTAATGTCAGAGAATTCTTGCCTTGTTTCAAGGTAATGGCATTTATACCAAGGACGTAATAACATCTGTGATCAAACATGTTTGCATTTCAGAGAAAATCAAATAAACACTGAGTTACTAGGACCCTGTGTTGTTTAATTGCTCTACAGCACAGGCAAAGCACAACCAGTTGTACTGAGCAATGTTCTTGATAAAACAGTAAAGGCAATTGATTTATTAAATATCAACTGCTGAGTTCATGCCTTCTTAGTATTTTGTGTGCTGATGGGGAATGCATAGGAAAGATGCTTTTGCTGCTTGATAAATTATCATGATGCCACAATAAAGAGCACTGAATTTTTTTTAATTCCATCAAAAATTTTGTGTTATAAAATATTTTCACTTAAAAACAATGGGCAGGTTCTAATTCAGGTGTAAAGCAGGCATTTCCTCAAAATAAAAGATGAGTTCATACATTCCATCAAAAAAGACAGCTAATAAAATTTATCACCCCTGATAAGATTTGAGCTTTTAATAAATATTTTCATAACTCATTGAAAGACTGGTTTTCCAAATAACTGGTGGATAATGACATAAACCAAATATGGAAAATCGCCTGCTCACTGACACACACAGCATACTGAATTTTAATGTATCAGAGTAAGAAAACTAATGAATCCAAGATTTTAGATTCTAGACTGTCCCATTCTGTGGACTACATTTCAGTTTTTGAAAGACTTCTTAAAGGCAAAGAATATTGCAGATAGGATAAAATGGCAGCCCACAGAATGGGAAAAGATGTTCATCAGCTCCACATCTGACAGAGACTCAGTTTCGAATATGTAAAAAGAACTCAAGAAATGAGGCATTAATAAACTAAATTAAAAATGTTGTACAATTCTAAACAGAGAATTATCAATAAAAGGAAACAAAATGGCTGAGAAGCAAAGAAATATTCAACATTCTTAGCCATCAGGAAAATGCAAATCAAAACAACTTTGAGATTCCAGCCTACACCAGTCAGAATGGTCAAAAACACAGGTGACAGCTTATGTTGGCAAGAATGTGGAGCAAGGGGAACACTCCTCTATTGTTGGTGAAAGTGCAAACTTATACAGACACTTTGGAAATCAATATGGTGGTTTCTCAGAAAACTGGAAACAGATTTACCTCAAGACCCAGCTATACCACTCCTGGCCATATACCCTAGGGAAGTTCCATCCTACCACGGGGACACTTGCTCAACTATGTTCATAGCAGCTTTATTTTTAGTGGCTAAAAACTGGGAACAAGCTATGTTGTTTCCTCTACTGAACAAGAAAATGTGCTGCGTTTATTATTCAATTGAGAAGTACTCAGCTGTTAAAACAATGACATCAGGAAATTTCCTAACAAATTGGTGGAATTAGAAAAATATCATCCTGAGTGAGGTAATACAGTCCTAGAAAAATATACATGGTATGCCCTCACTTTTAAGTGGAAATTAGTTGTAACGTAAAAAACAATCATGCTAGGGTTCACAGAAACAGAGAAGCTAAGTCAAAAAAAGGACTTAATGGTGGATGAGAAGGGGATATAGAAGAGATTGCTTTGGTAGAGTGGAGGTGTTTGCGGTTGGGATCAAGTTATGAGGGAGGGAGGGGGAAATACTTGGAGAAATGACTAGATATAGAGGCTATTTCCTGGAGGAAGTGGAAACATAGTGTAATGGAAACTCCATGGAATCTATGAGAGTAATCTTAGCAAAGGCTCCTACTAATGGTGGCAATGGAGCCTGAACTGGCCATCTTCTGTAACCAGAAAAGGCCTCAAGTGGAGTGATTGGAATACCAGCTCAGCCACAAAACTTTGGGCTGATGGTGTGTCCTACCTGAAGAGTATTTTGGTACCAGAGCCTAGCAGAATCATCACCAAAGAGACCTGAGAGATTTCATCCAGCATCTGAGGGGAGCCAATGCAGAATCCCACAGGCAAACATTAGGAAGAGCTCAGGGAGTCCTACTGAGAAGGGGGAGAAAGAAGCAGTGAAACCAGAGGGATCAGAATCACCATGAGAACAGGACCCACAGAAACAAGTGACCTGGTCTCATGGGAGTTTGCAGAGATCAGAAAGTCTGCAGGAGTGTGTCCTAGCTCCTCTGCATATATGTTATGGCTGAGAAGCTTGGTGTTCTTGTGAGAGACTTGACATTGACTGGGGGGGGGGGCTGTGTATGACTATTTTGCCTACTTGTGAGACCCTTTTCCTCCTCCTGTGTTGCCTTGTCCAACGGTGATGTGATGGTATGTACCTGGTCTTGTTGTAACTTGTTATTCTTGTTTGATTGATGTCCCTGGGAGGTCTGCTCTTTTTTGAGGAGAGTCAGACAGGAGAGTGTGGAGCTGATCTTGGGAAGAAGGGAGATGGGTGTATAAAATTGAGGAAGGGAAGGGAGAGGAATTCACAGTCAGTATGTAATATATGAGAAAAGAATAAAAAATATTTTTTGCTTCTATATTAAAGCTACACTTTAAGAAAATATTATCACTCAAGCTTTATACAATATCATCGATTATTCATCTACATACATATGAATATACATTATTCTTGAAAAGGAAGGATAGCCGGGAGGTGGTGGCGTATGCCTTTAATCCCAGCACTCGGGACGCAGAGGCAGGCAGATCTCTGTGAGTTCAAGGCCAGCCTGGTCTACAAGAGCTAGTTCCAGGACAGGCTTCAAAGCTACAGAGAAACCCTGTCTCAAAAATAAATAAATAAATGAAAAATAAAAAAAAGAAAAGGAAAGGAAAGGAAGGAATACTTATAACTTAAAACCTACATGTGTGATCAGAATTTTTTCTAAACTTCAACTACAACAACAAAACATTAGAATGAAAAAAAAGATGGCTCAGTGGTTAAGAGCACTGTCTGCAGTTCCAAAGGTCCTGAGGTCAATTCCCAGAAACTACATGGTGACTCACAACCATCTGCAATGTGATTTGGTGCCCTCTTGACAAGGGACCTGGTCAGTCATCCTCATTAACTTAGACCATGAAACCCAATAGGGACAAGTTCAACAGAACCACCATATACAGACTGCCCATGTATGCTTCATCATTGCCAGGGCATGCATATACATACATACATACATACATACATACATACATACATACATACATATATACTTTTATTAACGTATGTATGTTTTGCTTTATTCTATTAATCTAGAACATATAGAAGTTACAAAGAATATGAAACAGTAACATCCTTCTTATTATACATTAAATAAAAAATGTATGTGTATGTGCTTGTGTGCATATTTGCCAGGTCTATGTGGATACCAGTATAGGACAGAAGTGGGTGTCAGATCTCCTTGACCGAGAATTACAGGCAGTTGTGAGAATCCAGATGTGAGTATTGAGAACTGAACTAGGCTTCTCTGCAAAAGTAGTAAGTGCTACTAACCATTAAGCTAACTCTGTAGATAAATTTGAACTTTTGCTTGTGGTTATGTAGATTAGAACTCAAGAATTTACTAATGCTAGGCATGTACTCTATCATTGAGCCACATTCCCAGATAAACTTTGTTTCAATTGCTCATTTCCACTGAAATATTTGTTAAGCCTAATGAATTTATTTTAATGTTTAGATGAATATTGAAATATTTTCTCATCCAACTTTTAGTGTATCAAATGCCAAGGGCATAAAACATATAGGACAATCTTTGGCTTACTTAGTACTTTATGATGCAAAGGGACTTTGAGAGCAAAGTTTTAAAAAATCATACCTGATAATAGAGAACAGCTATCATAATTCAAGAGGGTTTTGAGAGCAGAGTTGGGAGAAGTAATGATAGATAATATAGATTATCTGTATTGCATTAGAAGGAATCATATAGCATTGCTAAAACCCTCAAACATGGAATCCTTCATTTTATTTCATAAGACCTTTCTCCATGTTCCTCTGGTTCCATGGAGCCTATTATGGCTTTTACCAGACATTTCCAGGACATCTGTGATGATATTGTAAAAACAACATTAGTTATTTTTTTGGTTATGTACTTATGTAACAGTATTAAACATCAATAAAAATGAGTTATAAATTTAAATTGTAGACATTATTTACTAAAAAATGTTGCTGTTTTAATATGGAAACAAACAATTCAGTAAAAGGCAGTTGGTAATATCAACTAAGTTTTATTCAAAATAAAGGATGTTAATTATTAACAATTTTTACCACTGTGCTTACTTTCAACTATTCTTATACCCTAAAGAAATGACTACTATTGTATTTTGTTTTGTTTTGTTATTTGAGGGACCGCATTTCAATATTTCACAAGCTAGGCAGGTGATTTACTTCTGACCTACTTTCCAACCTTGAGGATGTTTCTGAAAAAGAAAATTCCTCACCTTTAAGTTTAAGGCTGTTTATGGGAGAAGAGGATTGGATAGAGTGTGGTGAGATGAGAGAGCTGGAGCCACGATGAGCAATTTAATAGTAAAGGCATATTCTGTAGAGTATGTTTCAAAGGCAAGGCTTAGCCTGTGGAATTCCTATTTTCATGTCAGCAGAACTAGCCTTCATTCTGGTAGATCAGCTTCTTTTGAAAAGAAAGAGCATCTACCAACACTGGACCTGCATATCTTAGACAGTAGTGAACAGGAGACCAGTGATTGCTGCCCCTTCCTGATTGGGCATGACACACTCAGGTCTCCACAAGCCTACTGATCCTCTGATGTGCCTTTACACTTATCAACTTACCGGTGGTCATTTTGTTAGCCTTGTAGGAATAGTAGACACCTACACTCTCTGGTGTCAATGGAATCTGAGCATCAAGACTTGTAAGAGTAGTGTTCATATATATGGGTATTTAGTTCTGTTCACATTAATTAAAAGATACTACAAAATATAGTTATCCTCTGTCTCTCCATGATTTTCTCTATTTTTACACCTCTCTCTCTCTCTCTCTCTCTCTCTCTCTCTCTCTCTCTCTCACACACACACACACACACACACACACACCAATACACACCCAAGCTAAAGCATTTACACATGTTTTTATCGTTTTAAAACACTACCCCAACTGTCAGTACCCTGTGAAACAGACTAAGCAGCATAAAAAAATATGGCCACTCTAAATCTACATGTTATTTGATCTAGAATTGCTGTAAACCCAGGGGTGCTCTTGATACTTAAGAAAACTCCAAATGCCTTCTTGCAATGGTAGAGATACTTAATAAAAAATAAATAAATGGCAAATTCTCTCTATTGTAACCCCTCTGCCTTGAAGCACCTGTTTGCTTTTGCATTTGCCAAAGGTTATTGGGACACAGCAGAACGGCAGATTGTCTGGAGACAGCATGGCTTCTTGCAGCCCAAGGCGGTCCAGGTGGCACCAGGGAATAGCCTTTCCCAGACTGCCAGGACGTGTGCTCTTTAATCAGGACTGCTAAATGATCCAGGTGGCGGGGAGCATGGACATTTTGGTACAACACAGGGAAAATAAGTGACCATCCTTTTCCCAACTGTTCTACTGGCCCAGCCTCCTTGAATAGAGATGTCCTCCAGAGCAGAGTGGGACTAATTTTAAGGAGAGATTATACATCCTTTTAAATTTGATTTATAAGAATTAAAAATAAAAGAAATATTCTTAAACACACACACACATAGACACACTCACCAGAATTAGAAAAAGGCAGAAGCAGCCATAAGGTAAAATATGTCCAGATATTTTACAGAGAGTTTTCAGTTTTAACCTTTCATATTCCTGAGAAACTGTCTTCTCCAAGGTGCTGGTCAAGTTAAGAACTAAAACTAAACTTGATCTGAATATTTGTCTCCTGAGGTATATATAAGTCATCCTGAGGTCTTCTGTAATCTCTATAGAAACCTATTGTGGTTTTTCACCCTTTTGATCACAAGTGTGTTTTTCTTACTTTTTTTCTTCTCTCATATTACTTCCTGATGTCAGTTCCCCCGTTTAATTATGCCATTCTTCCCTCCCCCATCTCCTTTCTCTCCCAAATCTACCCCCCCCATCTGCTTCCCCTCAGAAAAGAGCAGACCTCCCAGGGACATCCATCAATCTAACCATGGGAAGCTAAAATAAAACCAAGCACATACTATCACATCAATGGTAGACAAGGCAACACAAGAGGAGGAAAATGGTCCCACAAATAGGCAAAGAGTCAGAGACAGCCACTGTTCTAAATGTTAGAAACCCTACACGAACAAAAAGTTACTCAACTATAACTTTTATGCAAAGGACCTAAGTTAGATTCCTACAGGCTCCCGAATCTCAGTGTGCCCCCCATGAGTCCAGGTCACTTGATTCCGTGGGCCCTGTTCTCATTGGGTCCCGGACCTTTCTAGTTCCTCCAATCTATTTTATTTCCCTTTGCTATGAGACCCTTGAATCCCTCATTAAGCCTTTGTTGTTTAGCCGCCATAAGTCTGTGGAACCTAGCATGATTATCTTTTATTTAAAACTAATTATTCATTTATGAGTGAGTGCATACCATGTTTGTCTTTCTGAGTCTAGGTTACCTCACCCAAGAAGATTTCTCTAGTTCTAACAATTTGTCTGAAAATTTCATCATGTCATTTCTTCTTAACACAAAGTAATACTCCATTGTGTAAATGTACCATATTGTCTTTATCTGTTCTTCAGGAGAGGAAACATACTAGCTGGTTTCCAGTTTCTGGTTACTATGAATAAAACTGCTATGAACATAGCTGAACAAGTGTTCCTGTGGTAGGATGGCGCTTCCTTTGAGTATATGACCAGGAGTCATATACTTGAGGTAAATCGATTCTCAATTTTCCGAGAAACCACCATATTGATTTCCGATGTGACTGTACAAGCTTGCATTCCCATCAGCGATGGAGGATGCTCCTCTTGCTCCCTATCTTCGCCAGCATGAGCTGTCACCTGTGTTTTTGATCCAAGTCATTGTGACAGGTGTAGAATGGAATTTCAAATTCGTTTTTATTTGCATTTCCCTGATGGATAAAGATGTTGAACATTTCTTTAAGTGTTTCTCGACCATTTCAGATTCTTCTGTTGAGAATTCTGTTTTGATCTGTACTCCATATTTTTAAACTGGATTATTTACTTTCATGATGTCTAGCATTTTGAATCCCTTATATGTTTTGGATATTAGCCCTCTGTCAGATGTGGAATTGGTGCAAATATTTTCCTATTTGGTGGGCTTCCAATTTGTCCCATTGGTAGTGTCCTTTGCTTTACAGAACCTTTTCAATTTCATGAGGTTTCAATTTATTAATTGTTGATCTTAATCCCGACCATATTGGTGTTCTGTTTTTAGGAAATTCTGTCCCGTGGTAGGGCATCAAGGTTATTCCTCAAACTCTCCCTTTTGTAAATTGTAGACATAATTCTTTACTGATTCTTTGGAAATTTCACATCATGCATCCCAATTCCACTCACCTCCCACCTTGAATCTGTCCTCCACCCCTGAAATATGCGCTCCTCAAATTAGTTGAAAAACAACTAACCAAAAAACAAACAAAAACAACAGAACTTACCTCGATCCTCCATCCTTTAAACACCTCTTCATTCTTCCTAGTGGCATTAAGAGTTGCAGGATGTCACGAGGTATATCCCTTTTGTCCAATCAGCCCCACCTGAAAAAAACAAAACAAAACATTTTCTCTTCTGGCACATTCAGTGTATTTTGTTTTATGTTGAGGTCTTTGATCCATTTAGATTCAGTGTTGTTCAGTATGATAGATATGGATCTATTTGCATTCTTTTGCATACTTGCATACTGATATCCAGTCAGACCAGTACCATTTGTTGAAGATGCTGTCTTTTTTCCATTGTTTATTTCTGGCTTTTTTTTTAATCCAAAATCAGATGTATGGATATATATCTGGGTATTTGATTTCAGTCCACTGATCAATGTGTCCAGTTAACTTTTTGTTTTTGTTAATTTTCTAACCAGTCACCTTGCTGAAGGTGTTTATAAGCTGCAAAAGTTCCCTGGTAAAATTCTGTGGGTCACTTATGCATACTATCGTATCATGTGCAAAGAGCGATACTTTGAGTGTGGGCATCATTGTCTTTTTTCTGATTTTAGTAGACTTGATTTTCCCTCCATTTCATTTGATGTTGGCTATATGTATGTTGTAAATCACCTTTATTCTGTTCAGGTATGATTCTTATATCCATGATTACTCCAAGACTTTTATCATGAAGGGATGTTGGATTTTTGATGTGGGAGTCCCCTCTGTGTGCTGTGATTACCATGAATGAATAAAGAAACTACCTTGACCTGTTGATAGGGCAGAACTTATGTAGGGAGGGAGGACAGGACTGAATGCTGGGAGAAGGAAGGCAAAGAGGGGGAGACGCCGTGGAGCCGCAGGAAATAGACATGCTGAAACTTTGCTGGTATCCCTTGACCTTGTGGTGATGCACAGATCAATGGAGATGGGCTAAATTAAGATGTAAGAGTTAGTCAGTAAGAAGCTAGAGCTAATGGGCCAAGCAGTGATTTAATTACTACAATTTCTGTGCGGTTATTTTGAGGCAAAGTAGGCGGGTGGCCTGGACAAACAAGGGGGCCCTCCTCCTACAGATTTTGTTAAAGAATTTTTTAGTGATTAATGAGATGCTCAGATGATATTTTTTGTCAGTTTGTTTATATGGTGGATTACATGGACAGGTTTTGTATGTTGAACCATCCCTGCATCTTTGTAATGAAGCCTACTTGATCTTAGTGGATGATATTTTTGATGTGTTCTTGAATTGGGCTTGCAAGTATTTTATTGAGTATTTCTCATTAATATTCATGAAGGAAATTAGTCTACGATTCTCCTTCTTTGTTGAATCTTTGTGTGTTATGGGAATCAGGATGACTGTGGCCTCAAACAATGAATTTAGTAATGTTCCTTCTGTTTCTATATTGTGAAAAATTTTAAGGATTATTGTTATTAGGCCTTCTTTAAATGCTTTAAGTGTCTGGAAAATTTCTACACTAACACCATATGGACCTGGTTTTTTTTTTTTTTTGGTAGGGATAATTTTAATAATTGCTTCTATACCCTTAGGATACCCTTAGGTCTATATAAATCAATCTGATCTTGATTTAACTTTGGTAAGTGTTATCTCTCAAGAAAAGTTTTAAATTCTTTTAGATGTTCCAATTTTGTGGAGTATAATTTTTTGAAGTATTACCTAACGAATCTCTGGATTTCCACAGTGTCTGTTGTTATGTCCCCCTTTTCTTTTGACTTTATTAATTTGGATATCTCTCTGTGTCTTTCAGTTTGCAAAGGGTTTGTCTATCTTGTTGATTTTCTCAAAGCATTAATTCTTTATTTCATTCATTTTTGTATTGTTCTCTTTGTTTCTATTTTATTGATTTCAGCCCTCAGTTTGATAATTTCCTGATGTCTATTACTATTGGATGAGTTTGCTTCTTTTTGTTCTAGAGCTTTCAGGTATGCTATATGTTGCTAGCATGAGATTGCTCTGATTTCTTTATGAAGGCACTTAGTGCTAGGAACTTTCATCATGTCCCATAAGTATAGGTATGTTGTGGACTAATTTTCATTGAGTTTGTGGAAGTCTTATTTTTTGCTTTATTTCTGCCTTGACCCAAAAGTTGTTTATAAAGGAGTTGCTAAGTTTCCATGAGTTTGTAGGCTTTCTGTTGTTTCTGCTGTTTTTGAAATCCAGCTGTAACTGTACTGGTCTAATAGAACACAGGAAGTTATTTCAATTTCTTGTTTCTGTTGAGACTTGCTTTTTGACTATGTATGTGTAAAATTGGAGAATGTTCCATAAGATGCTGAGAAGAAGGTATACTTTTGTGTTTGGGTTTAATGATCTGTAGGTGTGTGTTAGGTCCATTTGATTAATAATGTCTGTTAACTATATTCTTTCTCTGTTTAGTTTTGCCTGGATAACATACATATTGATGAGGGTAAGATATTGAAGTCTTCCAGTATTAATATGTGAGTTTGATGAATTATTTAAGCTTTAGCAATGTTTGTGTCAAAAATGTGGATGCCTTTGAATTTGGGGCATAAATGTTAAGAATTGAAATGGTTTCTTAGTGAATTTTTCTTTTGGTGAATATAAAATATCCTTCATCTTCTTTGACTAATTTTAGTTTATAGTTGTTTTTTAGATATTAAAATCAGTACACCAGCTTGTTTCTCGGGTCCATTTGCTTGCAAAATATTTTTCCAACCCTTTACTCTGAGGTAATGTCCATCTTTGATATTGAGATGTGTTTCTTGTATGCAACAGAAGGATGGGCCCCATAATTATATCGATTCTGTTAGCCTGGGTCTTTATATTGTGAAATTGAGTTCATTAATATTGAGATATATTAATGACCAATGATTGTTAATACTTTTTATTTTGTTGTTGGTGGTGGTGGTGGAGTTAGTGTGTGTGTGTGTGTGTGTGTGTGTGTGTGTGTGTGTGTGTGTGTGTGGTTTCTCTTTTTTGGGTTTTGCCGGTGTAAAATTATTTATTGCTTGAAGGTTTTGCGGTGCAATTAACTTCCTTGGGTTGAAGTTTCCTTCTAGAACCTTCTGTAAGGTTGGATTTATGAAAAGATAGTGTTTAAATTTGATTTTGTCAGGAAATAACTTGTTTTTCCATTTCTGGTGATTGAAAGTTTTCCTGTGTATAGTTGTCTGGGCGGGAATCATGGTCTCTTCGAGTCTGCAAGACTTCTATCTAGGCCTTTCTGGTTTCTAGATTCTCCATTGAGAAGTTGAATATAATTCTAGGAGTTTGGTCTTTATATCTTACTTGGCAGTTTTCCTTCCAGCTTTTTATATTCTTTCTTTGCTCTGTGTGTTTACTGTTTTTATTATTACATGGCAAGGGCACTTACTTTTCTGGTCCAATCTATTTGTTGTTCTGTAAACTTCTTGTTCTTTTATAGGGATGTCCTTTTTTAGGCTAGGAAAATTTTCTTCTATGATTTTGTTAAATATATTTTCTGTGGTTTTGAGCTGATTTCTTCTTCTATTTCTATTATTTCTAAATTTGCTTTTTTAATATTGTCCCTTATTTCCTCAGTGTTTTGGGTTAGGAAATTTTTAAGTTTAACTTTCCTTGACTGATAAATCCATTTCTTCTATTATATCTTCATCACTTGAGATTCCCTCTTCTATCTCATTTATTCTTTGTATGATGGTTGAATCTGTAGTTCCTATTCACTTACCTAGATTTTCCATTTCCAGACTTCTCCTATTTCCTTTTTCATGTCTTAAACTGTTTCCTTCCACTGTTTGTTTGTTTTTAACTTGAATTCTTTACAGGACTTACTGATTTCCTCTGATTTTTTGTTTGTCTTTTCGTCAATTCCTTTAAAGCAGAATTTCATTTCCTCTTTAAGGACCTCTACAATCTTAAAGTGGCCTTTAAGATCATTTTCTTTTTTTTTTCAGTTGCATTGGAATACTCATGCCTTGTAGGATAGTTGGACTCTCTTTGTGCCACATTGCCTTGGTCGTTGATGATTATGTTGTTACTTGGCTATTTAGGCACATGGGTTTGAGATAATTATAGGTCTAGGTGCTGATTTCTGAGTTTGTCTTGTTCCTTGTTTTCTGTTTCCTATTCGGGTTGCTGTGGCCTACATTTCTGGTGGCTAATATGTCCTCTGATTTAATAAAAAAGTCCATGTTCAAGTTGGGAGTTGGATTTCTGTTGGCTAGTTAAGCCTTTGGTGCAGCAGAGTGTCTCTGCCAGAGTTGAGGAGTGGGATGTAGTGATGAGGAAGAGAGTGGAGATTGGAGACGCTGAGTGAGTGGAGAAAGTCTGCTGGTGTATTGCTGAGTTTTCTGTCCTGCCTGGTTCCCACAATGCTTAAGTCACAAAGAAATCACACAGACGTCTACATTAGTTATAAAACTGATTTGTCCATTAGCTCATGTTTCTTATTAACTCTTATAATTTATTAGACCATTATTCTTGTCTATGTTAGCCACATGGCTCAGTACCTTTTTCAGTGAGACAGTCACATCTTGCTTCTTCTGCAGTGGGCTAACAACTCCAGAAAGAGTTTCTTTCTTCCCAGAATTCTCTTGTTCTTATTGACCCAACTCTACTTCCTGTCTGTTTGTCCTGCCTATACTTCCTGCCTGGTTACTGGCCAATCAGTGTTTATTTAAAATGTAATTGACAGAATATAGACCATGGTCCCACATCACTGGTGGGCTGCCTATCTGTGGTTCTAGTAGCAGGTATTGTCTCTGGTCCATCAGGGAGTCTCTATCTTATTTCTTTTATCTGTTTTTCTGGCTTGCTTGGCTTGCACCTGTTCTTCAAACTGTTTGGCCCGAACCTGTTCTTCTAACTTATGTACCTGAGAGCAAAAGTCTTTCAGAATTGGGACAAGGGTCCTAGCAGGTTGGTGTTCAGTGAGGTGGGGCTGGATGGGTAGGGTGGAATTGGTCTTTGGAACCAAATATAAGAAGTGGAGCAGTTCAGCCAACAGGCATGGCACTTACTTTTTTCTTCTGATTTGTGTGACCTGCACCTTGCAGAGGAAGCCTACTGGAGTTAGGGGCAGAGTCCTGGCAATGTGGTCGTCAGTAAGGTGGGCAGTGAAGTGGGCAGTGAGGTGGGCAGTGTGATGGGCAGAGTGATGGGCAGTGTGTTGGGCAGTGTGGTAGGCAGAGTGATTGGCAATGTGGTTGGCAGTGAGGTGGGCAGTATAATGGCCAGTGTAGTGGGCAGTACAGTGGCCAGTGAGGTGGGAAGTAAGTGGCCAATAAGGTAAGCAGTGGGATGGACAATGTGGTGGCCAGTGGGGTGGGCAGCATGGTGGGCAGAGTAATGGGCAGTATAGTGGGCAGTGTGGTGAACAGTACAGTGGACAGTGAGGTGGACAATGTGGTGGGCAGTGGGGTGAGCAGCGTGGTGGGCAGCATAATGGGCAGTGAAGTAGGCAGTGCATCGGGCAGTGTGATGGGCAGGAATGGGTCTTTAGGAGCTGAATCTAGGGAGTTGGGCAGTATAGCAGGAGGGCCTGCTTTGGGGGTTCCTGTCCTGCCCTGTTCCCGCTGCTATTTAGTCCCCAGAAAAATCACACAGAAAGCCTACATTAGGTTATAAACTGATTGGCCCATTAGCTCAGGCTTCATACTAGCTCGTATAGTTTATATAGCCCATTAGTCTTATCTATGTTAGCCACATGCCTCAGTACCTTTCTCAGCGGGGCAAGTCACATCCTGCTTCTTCTGTGGTCTGCGCAGGAATCCTGAGAGAGCTTCCTGCTTCCTTGAATTCTATTCTCCTTGCTCTGCCTCCACTTCCTGTCTGGTTGTCCCACCTATCCATCCTGGTTAATGGCCAATCAGCGTTTATTTAAATCATGATTGACAGAAGGGCAGTTCAGAGGGCAGGTGGCAAAAGTGTGGTATCTTATCAACCTTAGACTCTTAACTGGTAACAGCATTCAGTTTTTTCACAGACTTAAGGGTCTTCTGCTCACTTCCACACCCAACACCATTGACTTACTATGGCTGCAACAGCAATCTCTGAATTAAATATGTAAAGCCAACACAAATTTAAAACAAAATAAACATGCTTTGCAATCATATATAATGGAGATCTGATGAGTCCAAAGAAATGACTTTTTTTCCTCACTGGTTCATTTTTAAACTAGCATATAAGATAACAGGCTTCTTTACATTTTATA